>OX578143.1:33416110-33563610 GCA_951213105.1 Amaurobius ferox
AATCGTAGTAGAATAACCTACAAATGATTTATATACAAAATTTTGTTAAATTTGGTATATAAATCACTTGTAGGTTATTGAAATATTATACACCAAATTTTGTTAAATTTGGTTCATTAGTTTTTAGCTAGAGTGGATAAAGGCAATTCGCAAAGAAGGCAGATTCTTTTATTACGAATCGTACTATAATCTAATGAACATCAGGATTTCCCACAAAAAACATACCTACCAAATTGTATGAAATTCAGTCCATTAGTTTTTCAATTAGAGTGGATGTAATATCCACACAGACACACAGAAACATACACAGATACACCCTTACACACACAGACGTCTCCGGCCGTCCAAACAGTTACCTTACACCTTTCTGGTAGGTCGGACGGTCTGGGTCTCAACACACAGACGTCTTCCTAAAACTAGTTTTTTCGTGTTCTAGAAGTCCCAAAACGTGTAGATCCTTTGAAAATTCGAGTTCCGATCTTCGGCACGATCCCAATACTTTGAGTACATACACATACACATATATATTATCTATGTATCTAAATTCCGTGCCTATGCAATTACAATAGTTGTGATTTTAAATGATCCCTAAACTTTTATTATTCCTTCAAGGAAGCCTAATTTTAACATATGCAGAATGCAAATATCTCAAGCGATTGTAAGATGAATTACATAAGAATTGCTGAATTTTTTTCACACAAAATTATTTAGCTCTGGAGTCTGGAATACAAGTTATATGAATGAAATATTCATTGATTTTGCATAAAGAATCAGATGATTTATATTTCGATACAGTTTTAAATATTTAAGTATAATAAATTACTGTAGTACTGTGTAATGTAAAAGATATTACCACTGAATGAATCACATTTTAGAAATTTTTAAATGAAATTACATTTCAGTTGGAAAGTGTTTCATAATCAATGCTTATGCATGATTGATCTTTCTTGTTATATATAAATCCATTATGTTATTAGCTAGCTGCTTTGCGCAATATCATGATGAAAGTTTTATATTCTGTTTTATATTCTGATTTCTACATACTAAATTTTATCACATCATTTAATAGTACATTTACATTTATTATTTGCTTTTGGATTCAACTCTTCACCTTTTGATTTTCAAATATTTGCAAAAAAACATACGTATATATATATATATATATATAATTGAAGATTTTTGTGATTACATGTAATATATATATACCCGAGAAATACCAAAGAAAATTGCTTGTAAACTGAAGGTAAAGGTAAAAAAATTGCAAAGCAGAAGCCAAGTGTAGCACGATGAGCTAGGCAAGAAGTTTGGAAATTGAATAAATGGAATCTAGTGAATATAAAAGGAATAAAATGAATATGAAAAGCATTTCTAAAACCATGTACGTTATCAAGGGCCATACATGTTTCATTAATGCTGATTCTACGTTTCTGTGTACACAACTGTAAAATGTATTACAGAAATAATGTACATGGCCCGACGTAGAAGAAAAGACAAAGTGGATCAAATACACAAAAAAATCAAACATGAATATAAAATATTCTGTTACACCAGCTTGTGGCTAATTGTTGAAAAGATGATGCAAAGTATTATAAAGTAATATCAAAAGAATATAACGAAAATGAGATGAAAATATATCTACCCCTAGTAGTGTGGTACTTCTGGAAAAGCATGTGTATTACCAATCATCTCAGAACAGGTTACAGTGAATTTTTAGTTACTGACTAAGCAGTTTTCGCAAAGCAGGTTAAAGTGAATTATACGAATTGTTTAACTGTTAGAAGAAGACATGGAGATTATGAATTATTTAGAAATGCTAGATTATAATCTGTCAATATGTTGCTGCAATTGTTGCAAGTTTTTGAATTTAAATTTAAAATGTGTTTTAATAAAAATAAAAAAAGATTGGGCGGGTAGTTATTTTTGATAACGGTGTTGATGAATTTTTGAAGATGTTCTTTGTAGTAACAAGGTGTGCTTAACATTTTGATTCTTAATAACTGGTTATTAATAATATTTCTATATACAGATTTGGAAAGATTGGAAGAGAAATGTTGAAGTTTATTTACTTTGAAGTTATACGTTTCTGTTTTTTCATAGATTTTAAATTTTATTGTATTTGCATTTTTAATTGTTAAACTAATGTCTAGAAAATTGATCCAGTTGGATGTATATACATTTTCAATGAGTTGTAGATTAGGTGGATAGAAATCAAAATTTAATTCATTAGCCTCATTAGCAATTCCAATAATAATAAGATCATCAATATATCTGTACATTATATGACTGTTGAAAAGGCTCTGATTTTCGTAAAAATGTAGATAAAGGTTGGCCAGTATGGTGGATGATTTACCTCCCTGTGGTATTCCTTTATTTAATTTGTATATGCATTTTCCTTGAACTATATACTGTTTGAACAAAATGAATTTTAATAAAGTTTTGAATTTTGGAAATGATATGTTTTTTGCTTGAGTGAATTGTTCATATAAAAGTAGTATGACTTTATATAAATCATTAATGTCTATATTATTAAATAGGTCTTTGAAATCAAAAGTTTTTACATCATGTATGTAAGGGATTAGTTTTATTTTATTAATTAGTTCTATACTATTTTTGATTATATGTGTTTTTTGTGCAGTAAAATAATCATAAATTTGATTGAGTATGATTAGAAGTTGTTTGTCAGCTACATTGGTATATGAATTAAATCCTATAGTGACTATTCTAAATGAAATAGGTGTTTTATGGAATTTAGGTATGAGTACCAAGTAAGGAAAATTGAGATTGTATTTTTGTTTAAGAAGTTTGTAGTAAGCTATTATTTGTTTATTTATAACATTGATATGAGTGTATAAAGGAGTTAAAGAAAGAGAGGTACTGAGTTGCAATTTAAGTTCGTCCAAATAAAATTTTTTGCAAATAAACGCATAATTACTGGATGCCCCTTGTCAACATATGTGATTACAAATTTGTCTTGTAGTGACTTGATTTCTTTAACGATTTCTTGGTAATTATGCTTATATATTGGAATGGGAAAGTGTTGGATCAAATGTTTTATATGCCTAGTGATTTGTACTTTCCAGCTCTTGAAGGCTTCAAATGGGCAGTGGGATTTACCTGACATTTTAAATATATATTTGTCTAGATCAATGTCAAAACTTGTATTATTTTCTTTTTATTATAAAGAAGAGGTATTCTGTATTTGGATCCATAGCTTAGAAATTGTTTGAGATGAGGTTCCTGTATTAAATCAAGATTTCCGGTGATTATGTGTCCATGTTGTGGGTCAATAAAGGGAAGATAGCAGGTTTCATTGCACGAACAAGATACAGAATTATTCAATTGTTTTGATAAAAGATTATAGTTATATATTTTACGTCCTAAAGGTACTGAATTTTTATATGCTTTTACTATGTTAACATTTTTAATTGGAAAAAAGGATTGGAATTTTTTAAAAATTTGTGTGAAGTTGAAATAATTAAATATAGGATTTGTGTAATTAATAACACAATAAGATTGGTTGGTTTTTTTCTTTTTTGTGTGAATGTGTGAGGTGTACTCCTAGAAGTCTTGCTCCTGTTAGTAATAGGTCAAAAACTAGGTATCCGAAGTGCTTTTTATTATTGAGATCTATAAGTGAATTAAAAAGTTTATTTATATGTGGTTTTTTGATGGAGAAAACCCAGTTTCTAATATGTTTCCAATTATAGTTAGATTCAAAAAGTGTGCATTGATGATTTATTTGAGATGGGAAGTCCAAATTGAGGGAGTGTTTGTTTTTATGTATACCCCTCTGTGTGCGTGTAGTTTTGTGTGAATGAGTTTGATTTAAAGAATATACTGTTGGAGTTAGAATGGAAGCATTGAATAAATCATTTTTTACTATATTGTGACCATTAACTATTTGATTTAATCCAAAAGGAAATGATGTATTGTGTTTTAAAATTAGTTTGTTTTCATAGTAAATTCTGCTTGAGGAATTAGGAATTATATCCAAAATTGAAATAATTACTGAATCAAATCCATGTTTGTGAAAGTGTTCATACTCAAATTGATTTTCTGAATTTCGATCTTTATCATAATGTTTGATGTTATTGCGATGTTCATTTATTCTTAGATGTATAGGTGTACTAGTCTGTCCCACATATGCCATCCGGCATACTGAACATCGAAGCATGTATATGCATCCATAAACTTTACAAAAAATAGGTGAATTCTCATCACTGTTGATTTGAGAAGGTTCCGCATTGGGGCAAGTTTTGCAGTTTTTGTTTCCACACGTTTGAAATTTAAAATCCCTTGGGCGCATTGTGTCTATCACATCTTCAGTCAGATTAGGGTAACAGGATGTCGATCTTTGGAATGCCCCCCTATTTATACCCAAATACCGGGCACAAGAATTTTTATGTTCTATTTTGCCAGTCGCTAAATTATCATGTTGTATATTCATTTTAGTAAAAAAGTATAAGCAATATTGCTTATGAGAAATGCATGGAAAAAACAATTTGAAAGTACATATAAAAACAATATGAAAGTACATATAAAAAAAGGTGAATATCTGGAGTATACCTAAAAGTAGTGTCTGGAATATGTCTAGATTATATAAATTACTAAAAAATATACAATATGTAGCCATCTGTATATTAACTCCTTACGCAGTTCTGCAGCTGCAGACGATAACTTTACGAATTTCATAATCAAGATACAAAATGATTACCAATCCATAAAAAACTTTCCTACGGGACTGTGGAAGAGGAAAAAGATCCCTTAAACTCAATAACATCAAGAAAGGATTTCAAACTGTGCTAAAAATCAAAATGCATATTGCCTACAAATACCAGATAAAACGTGAAGAAAAGTGCACCAGATGGCAGCACTGTATTATGAGTTAAGTAAATGCCTCAAGGAATAAAGTATTAATCTCAGGTCTATAATAAACAAGCAGTATTAAATAAATTATGTAGATATACACATTCCATATACTACACCTTGTGCAATATTTGCTGCTAAGTTTGTAATATTGTGAAGTGATTATTTTTAATAAATAATTTGTTTAAATATTATAGTTTCAAATGTTAAGACTGGAGGTTATAAATTATTCCCTTTATAAAAATAACGCGCTTAAGCTGCTGATAATTTTTAAGGTACTATTTAATTGAAGATTTTTATGATTACTTGAAATATATATATACCCGAGAAATACCAAAGAAAATTGCTTGTAAACTGAAGGTAAAGGTAAAAAAATTGCAAATCAGAAGCCAAGTGTAGCACGATGAGCTAGGCAAGAAGTTTGGAAATTGAATAAATGGAATCTAGTGAATATAAAAGGAATAAAATGAATATGAAAAGCATTTCTGAAACCATGTACGTTATCAAGGGCCATACATGTTTCATTAATGCTGATTCTACGTTTCTGTGTACACGACTGTAAAATGTATTACAGAAATAATGTACATGGCGCGACGTAGAAGAAAAGACAAAGTGGATCAAATACACAAAAAATTCAAACATGAATATAAAATATTCTGTTACACCAGCTTGTGGCTAATTATTGAAAAGATGATGCAAAGTATTATAAAGTAATATCAAAAGAATATAATGAAAATAAGATGAAAATATATCTACCCCTAGTACTGTGGTACTTCTGGAAAAGCTAACTAACTAACTAACACACTCTCCTAGAGTGTAGAGGTTGGGACTTGGCACTCCGTCTTCTGTCCCAAGGGGAATCTGGAAAAGCATGTGTATTACCAATCATCTCAGAACAGGTTACAGTGAATTTTTAGTTACTGACTAAGCAGTTTTCGCAAAGCAGGTTAAAGTGAATTATACGAATTGTTTAACTGTTGGAAGAAGACATGGAGATTATGAATTATTTAGAAATGCTAGAGTATGATCTGTCAATATGTTGCTGTAATTGTTGCAAGTTTTGGAATTTAAATTTAAAATGTGTTTTAATAAAAGAAAAAATAAGATTGGGCGGGTAGTTATTTTTGATAAGGGTGTTGATGAATTTCTGAAGATGTTCTTTGTAGTAACAAGGTGTGCTTAACATTTTGATTCTTAATAACTGGTTATTAATAATATTTCTATATACAGATTTGGAAAGATTGGTAGAGAAATGTTGAAGTTTATTTACTTTGAAGTTATAAGTTTCTGTTTTGTCATAGATTTTAAATTTTATTGTATTTTCATTTTTAATTGTTAAACTAACGTCTAGAAAATTGATCCAGTTGGATGTATATACATTTTCAATGAATTGTAGATTAGGTGGATAGAAATCAAAATTTAATTCATTGGCCTCATTAGCAATTCCAATAATAATAAGATCATCAATATATCTGTACATTTTATGACTGTTGAAAGGGCTCTGATTTTCGTAAAAAAGTGGATAAAGGTTGGCCAGTATGGTGGATGATTTACCTCCCTGTAGTATTCCTTTATTTAATTTGTATATGCATTTTCCTTGAACTATATACTGTTTGAACAAAATGAATTTTAATAAAGTTTTGAATTTTGGAAATGATATGTTTTTTTCTTGAGTGAATTGTTCATATAAAAGTAGTATGACTTTATATAAATCATTAATGTCTATATTATTAAATAGGTCTTTGAAATCAAAAGTTTTTACATCATGTATGTAAGGGATTAGTTTTGTTTTATTAATTAGTTCTATACTATTTTTGATTATATGTGTTTTTTGTGCAGTAAAATAATCATAAATTTGATTGAGTATGATTAGAAGTTGTTTGTCAGCTGCATTGGTATATGAATTAAATCCTATAGTTACAGTTCTAAATGAAATAGGTATTTTATGGAATTTAGGTATGAGTACCAAGTAAGGAAAATTGAGATTGTATTTTTGTTTAAGAAGTTTGTAGTAAGCTATGATTTGTTTATTTATAACATTGATATGAGTGTATAAAGGTGTTAAAGAAAGAGAGGTACTGAGTTGCAATTTAAGTTCGTCCAAATAAAATTTTTTGCGAATAAACGCATAATTACTGGATGCCTTGTCAACATATGTGATTACAAATTTGTCTTGTAGTGACTTGATTTCTTCAACGATTTCTTGGTAATTATGCTTATATATTGGAATGAGAAAGTGTTGGATCAAATGTTTTGCATGCCTAGTGATTTGTACTTTCCAGCTCTTGAAGGCTTCAAATGGGCAGTGGGATATATATATATATATATACATACAGAAATGCGTTTAATAAAATGGTTTTTCTTTCTGTAATCGAAATACTGCATCAAAATGGAAAAAAAAAACACCAATCGTGCATAAAGAATTGATTTTAAAATACTTTCCAACTGAAATGCTAATGTATTTACATTTAAGCTGCTTCAAAAATTACCACCGAAAAAATTAATCTTCAAATTTTAGCGAAATGAACAATGCTAGTTACACAGAATGAACTTTATTCGAATAACGTCATTGAAAGCATAATTTGCGATGTGTTTATGATGCTTTTACAGTTAATATAGCACAATTATAATATTTCATTATACTAGAAATCTGAGCAGTTTCTTATCTCCTGCTAAATTAGTTCTTTGAAATTGTTGTAGCCACTCTAATCCCATGGATGTAACTATGACGAACCATTTTTAACACTTTACAACAAAGTTGAAAAGTGTTTATGACTTTGTTCATTCTGTCTGTCTGTCTGTCTGTCTGTCCGTTAGCACGATAACTGCCGGAAAAATGACTTAAATAAAATTAAATTTTAGTATGTTGTTCAGACGGTCTATAGGACCTATGGGAATATAAATGAATAATATCAACCAATTAGTTTTGGATTGAACCCGTTTGAAAAAATGGAATACATTGAGCCCTATGGGACCTAATTTTTCAAACATTTTTTAAGCGGATTTAAAATTCACAAATTGCTTCGAAAATTTTAGGCAATATTCAAATTGTTCCATAAAATATATAAAAAAAAAATCAGCGAAATATATTCAGTTGTTTTTTAAATAAAAATTAAAATAATAATAACACCTCTTATATTAAGCGATTACGTGTCCATGATATGAAACGATCACATGACCCACTTCAAAATGATATATGGCATCCATCTTGTGTCAAAATCGTGATTTTTAAAGTTCTTTTTAATTCATATTGAGTGTTGTATCCGTCCTAAAATTACTTTATTTTTGCCTAAATTCTGTGCATCTACATACTGAAACAACGCAATGACAATATATTTCAGTTTAAATGCTCTTCCAAATTTGATTATTTCTACTATTAAGCCTATTTTTCACCTATGTAAAATGTAAACAGCAAAATATGTAGAATGAGTTGTATTAGAATCGCTGTAATTCTTTAACACAAAATCATTTAGTCCATGGAGTCTGCTTAGCTGATATGAATTCATTGATTTTAGAAAGAGAAGGACGATATTTTTCGATGAAGTTTTACGCATGGAGCTTACTTACTTGCAGCTCAATGGTCTTAATTTTTAAATAAAATACATTATTATAGTATTGTGATGAATGACATGAATGGGGGAATTATTTATGAATGAAATGTTGCTTTTATAGAGAGAGCCAGGCGTGTTATTTTTTTATGACGTCATTTGAATGGATTTCAGTTTTTTTCGATGAAGTTTTCAAATATAATAAATTATCGTAGTATTATGATAATTCTAAAATTATTACCGAGGAATGTATAACATTTAAGAGATGTTTAAACCAGGCAATTTATACTTTAATGCCGTCCTTTGAATGAAGTTAATTTTTTCGATGAAGGTTTAAGGTTTCAAATATAATAAATAGTATTGTGATAATAGTAGTATTGTGATAATAGTATTATTGTGATAAGTTTTAAAATATTACCGAGGAATGTATTGCATTTTAGACATGTTTAAATAAAATTGCATTGAAGTTGGAAAGTGTTTCATAATCAATGCTTTAAGCATGATTGATCTTTCTTGTATTTTATAAATCATCTGCCTCTCTACGTAAAACCATAACATTTCATTGATATCTGTTGTATTTCATTCATATCACTTATACCCAAATCTATATAATTTTGCTTCAAAAAATTCAACAAAATTTATACTATTCAATTTACAGTCGCTTGATTTGTTACGCTCTGTATGCTATAGTTCAGCATTAAAATTTGGCTTTGTTGTAGGAATAAAGAAAACTTAAAGATCATTTAAAATAAAAATATTGTCATTGCGTCGAATCAGAATTTAAATACACAGATAATACGTAAAAATAAAGCAGTTTCATGACGGTTGCAATTCTAAATATAAATTTAAACGATATTTAAATATATACGGTATATACACAGCGGAATAAATGGAAGCCATATTTTATTTTGCAATGAGTCACGTGATATCTTCATACAATATGAGTATAATTATTATATCAATTTTTAATTTAAAAACTACTCCACATATTATTTTGTTGAATTATTTACACATGTATGTGATAATTTGAATTTTTCCTGTACTTTTCGAAGTAATTTGTTATTTTAACCACCGCTTAAAAATGTTTGAAAAATTATGTCTCATAATGGTCAATGTATTTCACTTTTCAACATGGTATCCAAAACTAATTGGGTGATCTTATTAATTTTCATTTCTGGAGATTCCGCAGACTATCTCAACAACATAATAAAATTCAATTTCGATAAAGTTACTTTTACGGGAATTATGTTGCGAACGCACAGACAGACAGTCAGAATGACTAAAGTCATAAACACTTTTTAACAATGTTGGAAAGTGTTAAAAATGATTATTTATACATATATATATATAGTTTTTAATATATATAATATGTAGAAAGGTAAAAGAACAATACATTTTCTAAATTCATTGGAATGGCTGAAAAGCAATCTAATTCCCCTAAGAGAAAATAGCAAAATATACATAACCACCTACTTGCCAGTGACCTATCACATCCTTAAGTTAGTTTTATATACTACATAACCATCACATCATGTTTAGAAGTTATGTTTTTTAAATAAAATCTTCCAAGTTATTTTTGAGCTAATAATACATTTGTCTAACAAAATATATACTATATTAGATAAGATACAATATTTTTTTTTTCTGGAAGTTAAACCATACTATTTTTTTTAATTATTTTTTATTTTAGCAAACACTGAGAAAATACAAACAAGCAAATGATAATACACTCATGTCCAAAAGTTAAGCATCAAAGTGAAAAAAGCGGATAAAAACAAAAGTATTATTTTGAGTTAATTGAAATTCGTATAAAAATATATAAAAAGGAAAAAACAATACATTTTCTAAATTCATTGGAATGGCTGAAAAGCAATCGACTTCCCTTAAGAGAAAATAGCAATATATACATAACCACCTACTTACAAGTGACCTAGCACATCATTTAGTTTTATATACTACATAACCCTTACATCATGTTTAGAGGTTATGTTTTTTAAATAAAATTATGCCTGTATTTCCGGAAGACATACATTAGTTTAACAAAATATATATTATATAAGATATAATTTAATTTTTTTTCTGAAAGTTAACCATACTCTTTTTTTTAAATTAATTTTTATTTTAGCAAACACTGAGAAAATACAAACAAGCAAATGATAATACATTCATGTCCAAAAGTTAAGCATCAAAGTGGAAAAAGCGGATAAAAACAAAAGTATTATTTTGAGTTTATTGAAATTCGTATTCATTCAATTTAGTTCATTGAAACTTTCACAGATTATGGGGTGTAACAAACGACATTAGCGTGGGGGAAAAGCAAAGACAAATTATCAACAAATAATTGAATGATAGGTATAAGCTAAATCGTAGGATTTTCAGCCTCAGAACATTTCATTGGTGGAGGTCTAGCAATACGGAATATGATGACCTCTGCCAGAAACACCCGTCCTATAGCTTCAATTTATGATACAAAGATCCTTAAGTGGACAACATTTTATGCAACGTTTCTAAAAGCATTTTACTGTGTAGTAGAGGCAGAAATGCCCCAATAACTAACAGGATACTTATTTTCTCAATAGTCGGAAGCAAAGTTATATATATGTAGCCCGATCGCGCAACACCTATAATGTTCCCACGTATAAATACGTTTTGAGACGTAGCTGTAATATTATTTGAAATCCACATTTCTATTTATGTATTACATTATTGTGAACATCACAAAAATGTTTTATGTGCTGGTAATTTGTTGGATACTTTTGAGAACTGCAGGCGCCCGTAACTGCAACATAAAAATATTGTAGGGAAAGTGGACCACAGGCAAATCCAATAATTATTTATTATACAATACAATGACAGGACGTTCAAAGGGAAATCTATAACATGAGTAAATAAAATGTAATTCTACTAATTATTTATTATACAATACAATGACAGGACGTTCAAAGTGAAATCTATAACATGAGTAAATAAAATGTTACAGCTGCAATATTAAAAAAATTTAATCAAATTTAGAAAAGCAATGCCACAATAAATTCAATGACATATAAAATAATCGTCATTTATAAGAAAAATTATATCTTTGAATAATTTATGAAGCAAATTTGTTTCATAAACTACCAGATTATAATTGAACAAGCAACAAAATATTCCACTTTAAGTAGCATTTATTACTTTCCTTATATACATAATGTATGAGGAAAGTATTGTGACGGGGTCGAAAATTCGAATTCGAGTTTTCGACGGGAGAGCACGTTTCAAGTATCCCTGATCACGAATCAAACATTTTTGAAGTGATGTCTGTGTGTGTGTGTGTGTGTGTGTGTGTGTGTGTGTGTGTGTGAAAGTATGTGTGTGTGTGTGTGTGTGTGTGTGTGTGTGTGTGTGTGTGTGTCAGTGAGTCTGTGGAGACGATAACTGACGAACGAATAAACCGATTCGATCCAAATTCGGTACAAAAATCACAATCCGTAAACACTGGAAGATTATTGTTTTATATGCAATAGAATGTTCAAAACCCCCTAAATTTTCGAATTAAATTTTGAAAAATCGTCAAAAAATCAAAACCGCTAATAAAGTTACGCAGATAGACATTTCTTATGTAATTTTTCATTAGAAAACGATTGAGATAAATTTTAGAACGCTAACATGAACCGTTCTCGAAATTTTGCACATTTTTCAAAAAAATTATGAAAAAGTCATATAAAATAGAAAAAAAATATTTCCTATTGAGATACATGTTCCCTTTTCATATGTAATATCATACGATAAATTTGGTGACATCATTTTTGTGGATCTAGCTCGTTCCATTCATGAAAAAAGATACTTTGAGTAATACTTTTGTATTTGAACGCCAATAGTCATTTATCTGCTGTAAGAATAACTTATTTCTTCGTCCATAACGCTTGGCGAGATTTTGGCGACGAAATTGGCGGAATGTCGCCAACTTGGCGACTTTTTGAAATGTTGCCAAATTAATGAAAATCTCGCCAAATGGATAAAAATGACGCTAAATCAATGAAAATGACGATTAATTGTCGAAAATTCAATATCTTGAAAAGAATACTAGTATCTACTATAAGAAAAACATATTTTTTTTACTGTAAAAGTGCATTCATTACAATATATAAGGATAGTCATGTGTTGCCCACATCAGATTTTTTACTTTATGAACATAAATTTAGACAGACTAGCATATTAAAATAAGAATTTTAACCGTGAAATCGCTGAAGTTTAACCTCTTGCACATCATCTTTCTCAAACTGAGAACCTCCCAAAAAGACAGGTATTTAATATATATATATATATTATATTAACATATATATATATATATATAGGTTGGTCCAAAAAGATTGAAACGCGCTTTAATTCTTTACCTATTAGTGATAAGTGGGCAATGTAAATTGCACAAATGTTGAAATTAAGGTTACGGTTCGGAATAAGAATACGTTAATGAAATAGTCCTCCCATTAGTTTTCTAAAAGTTACATTTTTAAAATTTTTATACCACTCCCTTATACAAATTTAGTCAATCAGAAAATTTTTATTTTTAATGCAACAAGATCATTAAAAAACATCATATCTGTATCATTAAAATTGAGCGAGTTATATTTAATTGAAAGTTGAACATTGTGAATGGGGACCATATATCAAATTAAAAATGTAAATTTGTGACATATCACAAAATAGATAAAAATTGGATTATAATATATAGGATACCAACCGCGTAGTGAGTAGCACTGCTTTATATAATCTCTGTCTGTGTAATTCTTTATTTAGATGCATTTGTGATAAAAATTTTGACACATATTAACGTTTTTTTGATCAAACCTATTTCCATCATCGATTTGTTTATTATCCCTATTTTCACTGATGAAAAAGGCTTTCACATGGTACTGAAACGTAGCATAAGTCAACTTTTTTACTTTACCATAATTCAGTCGATTTTAAAGATACAGATATGTGGTTTTGTTATTGATCTTGCTGCATTAAAAAAAAAATTGATTCACCAAAATTATCTAAGGTGGTTGTATAAAACTTTAAAAAGTGTAACTTTTTGAAAAATAATGAGAGGACTATTTCTTTAACAAAGTCGTATTTCCTATCTTACTTTCAACATTTTTGCAATTCACATTGCCCACTTATCTCCAACAGGTAAAGAATTAAATCCTGTTTTAATCTTTTTGGGACACCCTGTATATATATATATATATATATACATATATAACCGGGAACAAGATGTCCCAATACCCCTTGGCCACTTAATATTTTACATGCTGGCACATTCCCATCTTGTCCCTTTGACATTCTTGAACAATTTAATGTTTCTATTTTTGTTCAAGTTTTCGATTGATCTACACGTTTTAACACCCCTAGAATACGATAAAACCATTTTTAGCGTGACGTCTGTGTGTCTGTCTGCCTGTGCGGATTTTTCATCCACTCTAACTCAATATCTAATTGACCGAATTTCATAAAATTTGGCAGGTAAGTCACTTGTGGGTGACTCTGGTGCTGATAAGTTTAGGGTATAATTAGGGATAAAAGAACGGGCCTTTTTTTGCGAAATGGCCAGCAAAAATTGACAGTATCCGCTCTAGCTAAAAAGTGAATTAACCGAATTTCACAAAAATCGGTTGATAAGTCGCTTGTGGGTTATCCTGGTGCTGATTATATTTTGGTATGATTCCAAAGAAAATTAAGCTGCTTTTTTTGCGAAATGACCCTCAAAAATCGTCAAAATCAAAACTAAAAACTACGTCTGCTGAAATGTATCCATTAAATGCTTGTTTTATACGTAATTTTTAACGATGGAAATAATAAGACCAACCCCATTACATTAGGACTAGTTGTTCTCGAGATATTTTAGTTTTTTCGAATTTTCTCTACGCCATCTCTACAAATAAGTCCTGTTACCAAATGTGAACGAAAATTGAATTAAAAGTAAAATAAATTTAATTAAAATAAAGAGAACGTGAATATAAGTCTGCAGTGAAAGTCATGTGCTGCCCACATCATATTTTTTTTTATCTATATGCACCTAACAAGTATTTCTTCACAGTGACATTACACGTTAAGGTTAATCCCACATTTTATTCAATACTGTCATCATAAAAATTACTCAAAATACAAACTGTGATTAGAATAGGAATAACAATACGAGTACAATATTAAAGTAGTATTTTATGTATAGTATTATAGTATTATATATGTTGTATTGTGTATAGTATATATAGTACGTATAGTATTTTATATTAGGGTGGGCCGAAAAAACTTTTTTCTATTTTTTCGGAAACGGCTAGTTGAAAAAAGTTGTTACACTTATAGATAAGAAAAACCGTAAAATAAAAATTTTTGAAAAAAAATTATCTTCCGATCGCGCATTCACTTTGAAATATTGAAAAAAATAAGAAAATGAAGTTTGAAATTTGAAAAGCGCTAGTTTAGGTTGTGTATGGTAAAGCTACAAGTACGTGAAAAAAAAATTAAAATTCTTGATTATTCAATATTAACCGATTGCGCTTTGCCTTAAAAGCAAGCGTAAAAGCCGTATTTCGAAGGATTGCAATAAATCGACTGATTGTCTGTGGGAGACACCTCGTCGCCAAGCCACACGTCACCCACCGTCACCCTCCTTCGCTTATTTTTTTCATTTGACCCATCTGTGATTAGAAAGTGAATAACACGTGACACGCGTCTCTCTTTTAACCTATTCCCTCCACCCCACATTGGATTTGTCATTCAGTGTTGCTAACGTGCTTGTGGTAAGTTTAGTTTTCTTTGTGTGATTTTGTTTATTTCCCTACTGACGAGTGATTGTTATTGTTTGAATAACAACATCTAAGAACTTATTTACCAGGAAGAATTTTGGAAACACGGATATGTGTGTTTGTCCAATAAGTATAAAGTGTAAGAGCGAAAAAGCTAAAAAGATACCAGCTCTTTTACTGAGATTCATATATCTTCAAAGAAAGTATAATTTGGGCAAAATAGGGTCTGTAGACGCACTGGAAACGCAAAAATTGGAGAAAAGCCAACGTAGAAATACCTTGTTGGCTGGATAAAATAAACCAAGATGCAAGTACTTCGAGCAAAAGTGGGTATAAATGTTAAGAAACCACTGAGCCTGAGCAACCCGAAAAAGAAGAGGAAGAAGGAAACAATGAGTGTGACGCTTAAAGAGATGAGCTTTCCGAACCAGATGAGAGAAAACTGAAAACATCTAAGCCCTGGCAAATGAGAATAAAACTTAAAACAACTGCTCTGGCAAGTGATCGGTATGGGGTATTTGCCCGCGCTACAGCCTCTATTACGTCTAGTGTCTTCCAAGACTTCGGCATCATAAACGAGGAAGACTTGTCTCTTGTTGTCGACAAGAACAAGGTGAGAAGAGAAAAAATTAGTAACAGACATCATTTGCAGTCCAAAGCTATTAATGAACCTTTACTTGGTCATTACTTTGATGGCAGGAAGGATGAGAATATGGTGATTGAAATGGTTGGTTCTAAACATTATCGTCGGACTCAAAAAGAAGAACATTATTCCTTGGTTCAAGAACCAGGCTCAAAATACCTTTGCCATGTTTCACCCACTACTGGGCTTTCTAAAGACATTGCTGTGGCAATTGTTACACATTTGGCTAAACTGAATATTTCTCTGGAGAAGCTCGAATTAATTGGAAGTGACGGAACGGGCATTAACATTGGCTGGAAAAATGGTGTCATTCGTCAAATCGAGCTAAAAGTTGGTAGACCACTGCAATGGTGTATTTGCCTCCTACATTTCAACGAGCTACCATTTAGACATCTTTTCCATCACTTGGACGGAGCTACAGCAGGACTATCATCCTTTAGTGGTGAAGTAGGTCAAAAAATGAAAGCTTGCGAAAAACTTCCTTCCAATTTTTTACCTATTGACTGCACTATTACCAATGTCGACAAGAAACAGCTGAGCAAAGACCAGCTGTATCTCCTAGATATTTCTGCAGCAATCAAATTTGGTCAATGCCCAGCGGATTTTGCAGCTCGAGATCCCGGTCCATTATCACATTCACGATGGGTAACAACAGCAAATAGAGTTCTCAGACTATATGTCAGTGAAGAAAACCCCTCAGATGAACTGAAGCAGCTGGTGCACTTCATTTTGCACTGTTACATGCCACTGTGGTTTCGGATCAAAGTAAGTGGTTATTTTTCTGAAGGTCCTAAGATTGTGTTTGAGGCAATCAGATTAACACGATACCTTCCTGAACATTTGCGAAAAATAATCGACCCAGTAATAGAACGAAACTCATATTTTGCACACCCCGAAAATTTAATTTTGGCTATGGTTATGGACGAAAGACTGCATGTGAGAGAACTGGGATTACGTCGAGTTCTGAAAGCTAGGGAAAATTGCAAGGGGAAAAAAATTAGTGATTTTAGAGTGCCAAAACTTGACTTCAACCCGATCGATTACGTTGTTATGATTCAGTGGAATGTTTGTAACGTCACTCCGCGACCTTTGCTAAGGAATATACCGGACGAAGAAATAGAAGAAATGATCAAAACTAGCAGACCATTGATTTCAGACTTCAATAGATTTCCATGTCACACCCAAGCTCGCTCAAACTTGTCACCGAGGCTAGTCAAAGTGTGTGCGGTACTGAAGCTAGAGATGCCTACATAAGAAGCACCCTATTGTCAAGGTCAGTTATGCCGGAATTTTCTTCAAAAGCTGCCTTCAATGTGTCTGAGTTCAGCAATCAATAATGTGGCATAATAGGAGCGACGAAAGTAAAAAGTGCAGTAAAAACAGCATTTGCAGCAATCTTATGAAAATACTTTTTTTTTTTTAAAATGGTACTTTTGAATGTTTTGTATGTACAGTAAATATTTTAAACATATATATATATAAATGTTTCCCTGTCTTTTAACATCCTTTTACGATACATTTCGAACTATTGCATTAGAAATGCATTGTACCAGAGCTTTTCAAAAAACTGCTGAAAAAAATTATTTTATTTTTTTACAATATTTCAAAGTGAATGCGCGATCGGAAGATATTTTTTTTTCACAAAATTTTTTTTATGGTTTTTCTTATCTGTAAGTGTAACAACTTTTCTCGAAAAAATAAAAAAAAGTTTTCTTCGGGCCACCCTATTATATATAGAATTATGTATAATATTATATATACTGGATATTTTTATGAAATTTTATAAATTATTTAGAATGAGCGTCCGCGCTATGTGCACTTTTTATTCATTCATAACACCCATCACGCAAATTAATTTTTATGTACTAATAATTTTCATTAAACAAAAGATCTTGACCACCGCGTTCAAATAACCTGACATATGTCATAGTGTACGTGATATATGACAGATGACAGATGTCACAGAAAATCTCATCATAGCATTTTGCAATAGGTTCAGAAAATTAAGTTGACAGAACAAATTCGTTCTCATTAACTGTATATTATACATTTTGACATCAGTGTCAATGGAAACTTGTAGAAGTTTTCGCGTTATAATATCACCATTATTATCAGTAATTTGTATTCTCGTGCCACACGACTTATCTTTATTTTGTTTGAAATCGCGTGATATAAGTGAATTTTATTAATAAGTACTTGTTCTATTTATTTATGCCATTTTCATTAAAGGTGAAATATATATATGTATAACGCAGTATGCTCCCAATGGTTAAGATGTTTTTATTTAATCTGCAAAATAAAATCTGCATACAAAGTTGAACAACCTTGTGATATGTTTAACAACGTTTTTATTGTACAGATTTGTTGAGACAGCAGTTTGAGTGAATTTTTATATACCTTTAATGAAAATCAGTTCGTCTATGAATATGCAACTTGAATAATGTTTATCTTACTAAAAGTTAATTATAAAGTTATGGACAAAAACACCCCTTTTAATTGATAAGCATTAATTCATTATTATTTACATATTGTAAAATATTATATCCATCATATTGAAAATTTCTATTTTTTGCCGCAAATAAAAGAAAAATTGAATCAAATAAATCAGAATCCTCTAAAATATTATTTTATAAATATTGAATTTTTTTATATGAATAACATATATAGTTGGCGTTCCTCTTGCTGCAAAACGGAGCCTTATGAAAAATGTAAACATTTTGGACGCGTATACTCCCGAACCTAATAGATAAAAATGTACCTAATTATCCTTGTCTTGTCGGAAATGGAGTATGGACTATGAATGTATAAAATTAATTTTAATATTTTAATATTTTGATCTTTATTTTTAAAAAACTTTAAAATGTAGCGTTTTGAGCGAGAGTTTTTTTTTTCATTTTTCTCACTTTCACTGGAAATGTATATATGTACAAAATGTAAGTAGAAAAGATAGATATAAATAGTAAACGACAAAAATGTGCATTGGAAAATTTTGCATTATATTATATATGTGATACCAGGATACATTTAGGCTGTGTAATATATAAAGATTTATGATTTCTGACAAGCCATAAAAAGGGCCCAGACTGGTAGGCGACAGTTTATAGTAGACCTAATCCGAGACGTCATGATAGCCATAAATAAGGGAGCTTCATTTACAGGTGTAGTCGAGCCAGAAAATTTACTGGAGACTACATATGAAACCATGGTACTGGTTAAAGGTTTAAAAATGAAGAAGTGTTGTCGCTTCGACCTGAGGACAACCAATGAGATACGGAGGGCGTATCTTGACCTCAGGCAAAGACGATGTGGCAACAGGCAGAAAGTTAACGAGACGATATAGAATATGCATCAATATTTTCTTACAATTTAATCATGTTATAATATGCATAAGTTATATTTGATAATCTAACACTTATATGACATGCTGGACGGTTAAGAAAGGCTTTCAATACCTCAAATATGAGAGTCTTTGTTGATGATATCACAGCGTCTTCAAGTCTTCAGGGCGCGAAAATAAGCTGCAAGTCATCTTTTGAGCGGATATCATCCCAGTGGAGTTGTAGTGCTTATTTTTTTCTTCTTCGATTAGTATATAACAATTATAAAATATCGATGTGGAGGGGATTAGTGATCGTAAAGAATCTCTCCCGCGTCAAGAAAGGGACGTTCCCCCCTTTGTAATTAAGAACATTCATCACCTGTCAAATCACGACGAAAGCAAGTCCGAGAAAAGTGTCGGATTTTGTTTGTTTAGTTTTCGTGTTTAAAGGGACGCGATTGAGTTTCGTGTCATGAATAGAATACGGTAGAAATATTTGAAGTGATTTAAAGATGTCTGGCGTTTAAAAAAAGAGAAGGTAATATTTATGTACTGTGATGGTAAATGCTATAGAAATATGATGTATTGCATGAAAATATCAAGGTTTAAGTGAATGAAAATGGGTTTTGCAGTAAAAAATAACATGGAAACAAGAAGGTTCTTTAATTTGTTAAAAAAGTTGTTTATTATGTAAGAGGTATCAGTAAATGTAAATAAATATATAAATATTGGGCGCGTGAATGTGTATATACAAAAATATAGTAAATGAATCAACATTTATATTTAGCTGTTCTAAACCTGAATATTTAGCTGTGCTAAACCTTTTAAAGCTAAACCTGATGTAATGCTGATTGGTACATATAGTTTAAATATAGGGTTTAATATGTAAAAACACTTTTGTGTTTACAACAAGACTTCGTTTTAGACGTACATAAGTTTATATATGATACAATTGTAATGATGAAAACTGGCAATTATAGAGTTGCCAAGGACAAAATCTCTTTTGGGCTTTTTCTTTGTTTATTTGTGTGAACGGTAGTATATGTGAGATTAGGATACATTTAGGCTATGTAACATATAAAGATTTCTGACAAGCCATACTAAGGCCCAGACTAGTCGGTGAGAGTTTACAGCAGCCTTGATCCGAGAGGTCATGAGAGCTATAAATAAGGGGGCTTCATTTACAGGTGTGGTCCAGCCAGAAAAGTTACTGGAGGCTAAAGATGGAACCCTGGGATTGGTTAAAGGTTAAACCAATGAGGAAGTGTTCTTGCATCGCCTTGGGGACAACCAATGAGATACGGAGGGCGTATCTGGACCTTAGACAAAGACGATGTGGCAACAGGCAGAAAGTTAACGACACGATATAGAATATGCATAAAGGTTGTCTTACAGTTCAATCATGTTACAATATGCATCAAGTTACACATTCAATGCAGTCATGAATCAGAATACCCATCAAGTGACGCGCTTTCGCACAGTGATGGTGCAGTCAGCATTCAGATAAGAATCCGTATTCAAAAAGGGGAGATGTATTCATGAGTTATACATGTATTCAATGAAGTGTCGATATTAAAAATCAGTATCAAGAGTCACATTCGGAGTCTTCTAAAAAAGTGAGAGGCTATGCGGGCCAAGAGTGTATTTTAGCAGTCAGTATGCAGATATAGTAAATATTGAAAGGTGGTTTAACCCACAACCATCTAAAGACAACAAGGAATTATGTACGTATCAGCTATAATAAGATGTCATAATGATATTTGATTAGCATATACCTGGTCTCACATACCCAATCTCTTCCATAAATATGTAAGTATAATTATTGTAATATAATTATAATTTGTCTAATAAATAGTGTTTGTTTTAAAGTTAAAATGAGTGAAGTTAATTGTGTAGTATAATTAATAATGTTATTTCAGGAACTCGCACAAAGAATAAATGGTGGGTTTTTATGCGGCACGATGCACTGTACTGCTTTACAATTACGACCATGTTTATTATGACCATGTTTTGCATATCTTATTTTCAAATGCCACCACACTATATTTATTATTATAAAAGCTTTTATAGTTTTCGAGTTATCGCCTTGTCAATTTGAAAGAGAAATTGAAAATTTTCCGTTTTTCAAGTTTGTAATAGTTATATCTAAAAAACTGGAAGAGCTAGCTTTGAACAATAAGCAAGCACTTGAAACTTTTTGAAAGCCTTACAAGTTTATATAATTGAATTTTAGATCGAGCTTTATTTTTCTATCTTTTCGAAAAAATATAAAAAAAGTGTTTGTCCGAAAGCGTTTTTTTTTATTTTTATTTTTTTTTTGCATTTATCATACATTCACGCCAAAAATCATAGAAACTAAAAAATATTGATATATAAGTAGTAAGTGACAAAATATGTCTGAGGATATTTAGTTTCTAAATCTGTATTTATTTTTAAAGAAAGTTCTTATAGTTTTCGGAGTAATCGTCTTGTCAAGCTGAAGACGTATGGAAATTCAACGATACGTTGGTTGGAGCGAAGTCTCTGTCATTCAGGTAATTTGTCTGTATTTACAGTCTCTTTTAACGCGTTTCCATGAGGGCACTTATGGTTTGGATCACAATGTTCGGAAAGTTAAATAACAGATTAATTATTTTGTGTGAAAAGAAATGTGCAATTCTGTTACTGTGAAAAAGTCACGTAACTTGTGAAGTTCTTAGCCTATCTATGAAATGCGCGAAATATCCTGGACTCGCCAAAAGTCACAAAGCTTTCGATGTGTCGTCAAACTTATCGCCATAATCCCCGAATTCCTCGCTAAGATCTCTTAATTCTTAGTACCAAATTATAACAATGGTAACCTGTTAGATAACTATAGCAATATAGATTTACTAAGTTACATTCTTTTCAATGCCACCACATTTCTTTCATGGTTTATTCCAGATCCCGCTCCGCAAGATGTCTCACATCAAAAAGAATTCGATGCCATTTGGTAAGATATGATAAGATAATGATAAGATAATGATTGAAAATATAATGATAGATAAGATATTGCATTGATTTTTAATCCATTTGCTAATGTCTCAAAACTTGGATTGATAAAGATAAAATGGCAAACAATTCTTAACGTATACTAACGGCAGACTCAACTTCTATACTAAATCAAAGTACCTATTTTAAAATCAAGTGTATAATAACTTTGAAACATCCGGTCCCTATAATGTCCTTTACACTGTCATACACTCACAAACTGTCCTTCTGTTACACAAAAATATATGCATAAAGGGAAAAAAGAATACAGTTTATGCATACTTACTGCTGAAAGATATTTATGTAGTGTGTAGTGCGATATGGTTTAGTCATTAATCAAATTAAACACGAATAATGACAGGCGTAATCACGTTCTAGCTTTGCTACAATTTACGTATGATGACATTACATAGTGACTCGCCTTTCTTTTTTTACAGTCCCTACAATTCTTCGAATATGCAATGTATCGGGATCGAGTCGAAAATCGGAATTAGAGTTTTCGACGGATCAACATGCTTCAGGCACTCTTGAATACAAAAAATATATTTTAACCTAATATGTGTGTATGTCTGCCTGCCAAAGTGTCTGTACAATGAATGCACTTTTTACTTTCTCCTGCGTAGTATTGAGAAAGTATTGTTTTCACAAAAATTTTCAATTGGAGATTTTGATACCAATATATTTTTTACGATCTCCTGAACACGTGTTGACTATTTTGGAATAATATCTGTCTGTCTGATGTCTGTGGTCGATTTTTTGTGTGCACGATAGCAGCCACAAATATTAATGACTTTTCACGAAACTTTATATCCGACTTTGTTAACAAATAATTTAGAACAAGATAGAATGCTTTTAATTCGATCGGAAACATCGAAATTTATTCGAAATTTTATATATATTTTTTAATACGGCACCGTAAGACAAAATTTGATATAATCATGCATGAAATGGTTTTTTTTATGGCTCAATGATCATGAAATTTAATTGTTTCAATCAGTGTAGTGAAAAATAGTCGCGATATATTTTTTGTTCGTAAAGTTATTCGACCCCCCCCCCCTTAGGAAGCAAGTTATCCCCGGGGATACATTGTCAAGTATAGTATCAATCGAAAGATTTTTTCAAGCCCTTTAAAGTGAACTGTAACTTGCCATAGTTGTATTGATGTGGAAGCACGATGCCGATTTTTAAAATTTTTCTTTTAAAATTTGAAAAAATATTCCGCAATAAGAAAACCGAGTTGAACCACAACAGAAATAACTATTTTTGCGTGACGTATGTGTGTGTGTGTCTATGTATGGGTGTTTGGGTGTGTGACAGCAGACGACTCTTCTCCTGCCAAAGACATCGATCGAAGATGCTAGGATACCCTAATTATAAGTTCGGAGTGGAAGCTAGCTTTTGCTCTAACCTTATAATGTCATCTTGTAAGCACCAGATCCCGAGTTCGGGCCTGGCTCGGGATCACCAACATCAATTCTCTATAAATGATGATCATGGACGTACGAACACGAATCTTCTCTCTCCAACGATATCACCATCTCAACACGAGATGACACCACCACACGCAACCAGAAGCGCTACCACTCTCTTCCTGGTTGACCACGACTGATGGCACGCCCGAGATACGACACGCTTCCCGGCCTTTCGGCTCCTCGACTGAGTTTCTTATGGGGACGCGCGGGGATTTTCTGGGTGGCCCCCTCCACCCCGAGATTTGACCGGGATTCTCATCAAGTGGGTGAAGTATGTGGCAGAAGACAACTCTGCTCCTGCCAAAGACATCGACCGAATATGCTAGGATACCCAAATTATAAGTTCGGAGTGGAAGCTAGCTTTTTCTCTAAACTTATAATATAGGTCTTGTAAGAACCGGTCCCTAGTTCGGGCCCGGCAACATCAAATCTTTCAGATGTTTTTCTGTGTGCGTGTGTTTGTCTGTCTGTCCCTTTCCCACTTTCCACTCTTAATCACTTCAAAATCTTATTGAGCAAATTTTACAATTAAGTTACTTGTCCATTATCGTGCTGTTGATTAGATTTTGGAACGATTCGAGATGAAAGGAACCCTGCTCTTTTCTTTCAAAATATCCCACAGAAATCATCAAAATCTAAAATAGGAGACTGCATATGATCAAATATATCAATTAAATGTGCAGATTTATAGGTAATTTTTGACGATGAAAATAATAAGATCAATTCCATCCCTGTAAGACTAACCGTTCATGAAATATTTAAGTCTTTCGCATTTTTACTATGCTGCCTTTGAATATACGTCCAGTTACCAAATGAAAACGAAAATTGAATTAAAAGTGCATAATCAGTAAAATTTCAAATAATTATCCACGTTATTTCGTACCATTAATCTCAATTCAATGAATTATTAAAGAAATAAAGAGGAAATGAATATGAGTCTGTAGTGAAAGTCTTGTGCTGGCCACATGAGCTGTTTTTCATGAAATCGAAAAGCGGTTTTAAAAAATATTATTTGGGCATATGTCAAAAGCAAAGGCCAACATGTATAGGACACTAACGGGCATTGTTGTTGAAACAATTCACATTTTTGTTCCAAAGTAGAGAAAATCATAAAATAAATACTACACTCACTGTTTCAAAACATTTTCACTGACGTTTCGTGCGAGCAAAATGACAAGTGATCACTACATTTGACACTTGTCAACTTAATACCAGTTCTGAATATCAAAAATTGCTTTGAGTGCAAGCATGAAAATGAAGCTCATTTATTTTATGATTGTGCTCCATTCTTAATAATAAAATGCTTCAAATTTAAGCATGAAAATGACGTCCATATGTTTTGTCTGTGTATTAGCGTAGAAATTATGGTATGTGTAACAACACGTCGTCTCTAATTGCTGCATGTTGGAGTTTTCCAACGTTTTCAAACACATCAATTAATAACTGTATTATTTTTCAGTTCTTTGATTTAAAAAAATGACCAATATATCTACTTCGATATTTGAAACTAGCTCGTTTATCATAGTTAAAACAATTAAATCAACAAAAACTGAAATAAATTCATTAACAAAATGGTAAAAATATTATCTGATGTAACTGCAAATTAAAAAAATCTGATGTTGACAACATATGATTTTCCTTATATTATAATACAATAAATTTACTCCTTTTACAGTAGAAAATATATCAGAATTTGCGAAACGTTATTTGGCTCCATCTTTATCAATTTGGCGCCACTTTTGTCACTTTGACAACATTTAAAATAGTCACCAAGTGGACGAAGTCCCGATTAATTTCTCGCCAAGCATTACGGATGGGACGGACGGAGAAATGGTTTATTCTTATAGTCTACTCTTATGTTTTTTCAAGATATTGAACTTCATGTAATTGTCATCATTTTATTGATTTAGCAGCGGTTTCATCAGTTTTGTGAATGTTTATCTATTATGTGACATTTTCGTCAATTTGGAAACATTATCAATTAGTCGTCATTTTCATTGATTTAGCTTGATTTTAATTAATGTGGTGATATTAAAAAAGTTGGTAAGTTGGCGACATTCTGCCAAATTCGTCGCCAAAATCTCGCTAAGTATTATGGACAGAGAAATGCGTTATTCTTATAGCAGATAAATGACTATTGGCGTCCAAATATCCGAGTCTATTGGCGTCCAAAAGTATATTTTCTCACGCATCGAAAGAGCTAGATGAACGAGAATGATGCCACTGAATTTATCGCATGATATTACCTATGAAAAGTGAACATATTTCTCAATAGTTTTATTTTCTTTTATTCTGTGTGATTTTTTTGATAAATTTATTTGAAAAATGAGCATATCTCGATAACAGTTCGTGTTGCACTTCTAAATTTTATGTCAATCGCTTTCTAACGAAAAATTACATAAGAAATGGTGATTTGAGTAACTTTATTAAAGATTTAATTTTTGATGATGTTTTCAAAATTTCACTTGAAAATTTAGAGTTCTGAATAATCGATTGCATTTAAAAACAAAAGGCTTCCAGTATTCAAGGATTGTAATTTGTGTGCCAAATTTTGTTCTAATAGTTCCATTCGTTCATGAGATATCGTCTCCGCAGACTCACTTGCACACACACATGCATACAGACATCACATCGAAAACGTTTGATTCGTGTTCAAGAATGCTTGAAACTTGCTCTCCCGTCGAGAACTACAATTCCAATTTTCGGCCCCGTCACAATAATTTCCTTATACATTATACTATGTATATAAGGAAAGTAATATATCAAGAACTGTTGAATGCACAAAAATAGAGTTAATTAAAATTTTGTTTAATTTTTTTAATAAGTTTTTTAAAAGACTTAAACAAGTTTTTTAAAGTGTGTTTTAACATGTTTTACTACGTATGTGGTATAAAAACGAATTTTCTGTATCTAGCCGTTTTGAAATCTATAGTTGAAAGAATGTTAAAAAAAAGAATTAAAACAGTTCCTTTAATAAGTTTAAAAAACGTAAAAAAAATTTTCATTGTGTTTTTAATTGTTTTCTGCATATGATGCATGTAAAGAAATTTTTTGTGTCTAGCCATTGGCAAGCTATAGTTGGAAGAATGTTAAAAAAATATCCTTGATTAATAAATTTATTTAACAAAATTCCTAAATTTTAAGAAGTTTCGCATTATCTAGAGGTCAAGTCTTACGTGTATGGAATGTTTTAAGTTTCTACCATCAGCAATTTAAATTTTGATTGTGCCTTTTGCTTCAGTAAGGTCTCACTCAGCTGTACAGAAAAAATAATACCGCGATTTTTATGTTTCGAAAATAATTCTCGAATTTTATATTTTCCCCGTTATTTAGGTGTTAAGTCCCACGTGTATGCAACGTTTCAAGTTACTACATTTGGTAATTTATAGTGTGGACGTGTCCCCTTGCAACCCTGTTTCACTCATCTGTATGTATAGGAAGATGCTATACAAATACTTTTAATCCGAAATGAATTGGAACTTTTTTATGAGTTATAAGTAATCGTTCCTTCAGTAATTAGAAATTTCACTTTCATCACAGGAATCGTGATTTTTCTTGAAAGATTTAATCGATTTACATAAAATTTTTTATACTCAGCTTAATCAGTAACAATGATAAACTTTTAGATTTTCAATCACATCAAGCCATAGGATGATTACATTTTTCTTATTTTTGAATATTTAAATATTTTCATTTGTAAGTAATGTCTTGTGTTAGACACATGGGATTTGTTCAATGATGCCTGCTGAGTTTCTCTGTCACATATCTCAATCCATTTGATAAAATCTAATGAGATTTGGTACGATTATTTCAAGCAGTGGACATCAGAGGGCTATATACAGGTGGTCCAAAAGGCCTTAGACAAACTTTTACCGTAGGTCAGACAAACAAAATCAAGCCGGTTTTGCATAGGAATATGTAGTCGCAAGCGCCACCGTGGGATACCATAGATGCAGGAAGATATAAAAAAGGAAAGAAGTGCAAATAATACAACTTAGGTTTATTATACATAACAATTGCAAGTATCAGTTACAATTGTTTATCATAGTACTAAAGTAGATGTTAAAATTTCTTGCATCCGCATGTTTCAGCTAGGGTGTGCAGGATCATACCAATGGGAACTATTGGACGCAATAGGACATTTCCTGCAAGATGGATTCGCCGAGAAGGACCCTTCAATTGACCACCATTGTTACCGGACTTCCCAATTGATTTCCCCTGTGGGGTTACTTCAAAAACGTTGTTTTCGAGACACCTGTAACATCTGACGCTGACCTTGTAGCTGAAGTCGTTGAGGCAGCAGCACGTGTCCGCAACAGTCCTAGCATTTTTGAACGTGTTCGTCAATCCATGCGTCGACGTTGCCAGACATAAAGCTCTGTGGATGGCAGAAACTGTGAATGCTTACTATAATACTATGATACACAATTGCAATCGATACTTGCAATTGTTATGTCTAATAAACTTATCTGCATTGTTTTCTTTTTGTTCCTTTCTGCATCTGTAGTACCTACGGTGGCGTTTGCTGCCATATGTTCCCATGCAAAACGGCCTTTTTTTGTATGCCTGACCAACCCTTAAAGTTTGTCTAAGACATTTTGGACCACCATGTATTTTTAGAGTGAGCGGAACAAGGCATGGCCTCCGTTATATCGAACATTTTTTTCAAATCTCGTAAAAACGCTGAAAGCAACTTTTTCTGTTAGAATCAAATGGAATCATTTACAAGGTAGTAATATGTGCCATTTTCAAGATATTGCATGTTTGGAGAAAATAAATCTTTAAGAAAATTAAATGAGATCCTTAATTATAAAATGTATGAATGGTGTGGAAGTAATATTTTATATAAGTAGATATATGAAAATATAAATATAAATAAAATCTCGTGAGCATATATTTTATTTTAGTTAAAAAATAAACTCAATGCTTGTTGAAGAGTTTAATTTCATCATAATAATAGCGATGCAACATACATATTGAAATGTATGTTGTATGATGCAACATACATATTGAAATGTATGATGCAACATACTTATTGAAATGTATGTTGCACTTTTATTGTAAGCATATCGGTTTTTGAACTTTACTGGACAATGTAAAATAATTTCTATATATAATTTTGCAAAATGTAACTTTATTTATTACTTTCGGTACTTCGTATATAGCATGCACAAATATACATTTATATCTTAAATAATAATCTATACAATTTGCTATATATTACTGCATCGTGCAGTGGTAAAAATATTGAACTTGTTTCACTGAAGAATATATTTGTTAAATAACTAGTTAAATTACCAATGAGTTGGATATTTTTAGTTTTGGACATAAGCCAACGACTGAAATGGCAGAGAAGAAAGTACTGAGATACGACAACAGGGTCTTAAACCTAAATATATCCTTATTTAGCCCTTCATACCCTTAAATCGGCTTTAAGCGAAAAATAGAAATTTCAGATTTCTTGAGTCATTAACTGCTCTCTTTCTATGCATGATATATGTTTCTAATGGAAGAAGTCTTATATATTGCATTGTAATGAGTTTAATCAGTTTACTTACTAGCATTAGCAAATATAACCAACTATTTATTTAATGTATTTTCATAGAAATTTGGCTATATGCTAGCTTATTTCAGAAAACAGAAGCACGGTTGAATATAGGTATGTAAATACCTAAATAAAAGTACCATTATGCAAAATCCATGAATGTGAATTTAAAAATTAGTTAGAGGGAAAAATCCTATTTCGACACATACTGAAAAAATTATCGAAACATTTTTAAAAACATATCTTATTGGTGCTCTTGAATTTGATGTTTGAATAACTAAAATATTCTTTTTATTCTTTTTATTTGAAAAGTTTGTATAATTTCTGGATGATGTGAATTTGAATTGTGAATCAGTATGATGTACGAATATGGACTTTAATTGCACATGCATACATCGTATATCTATATAAAAAAATTGAAAATCTGTCTATCAGTTTGTTTGTCTTACCATCACGGAAAAATGGCTAAGCCGCATTTGATGAAATTTTGGTGGGTAGCCTTTAAATTGTCCCACTTAAAATGTATTCCATGTTTCGAGTTTCTAAGACCAGGAGTTGTCGAGATATTAATGAAAAACGAAGCCTTTCATAGCAGTTCTATTCTCTAATTGCCCTGTTCCTCCAAACGAAAATGGGCGGAAATCGTTAATTTAAAACATGAAAGTGAATTAAAACTATATCTCTGAGTTTGGAGGGAGTTTATTTCGCTAATTAGTCACTTTTTGAAAACATGAATTGTTTGAAACATGTATTTAAATGGTAACTCTATCACCATGGCTTATTTTTCACAAGCTCTTACTCAACAGTGAAAAGTATTAGGAAATCAAAGTGGTTATTTAATTATCAGCCTTTTATGAGGAAGATTCTATCTTATATCATGTTGCTTAGCAACGCAATAGTATTACATATGTTTGTCAATTTTTATTATTATTTTTTCGATTTGAATAATAAATAAAGGGACATAAAAATATGTCATATAAATGAACGGTTTGAATTATCTTTTAATTATACTAATTACGGACTACGTACATAACTTTTAGTAAAGAGTTTTCACGCTTATATATTGTGTTTGGCCAATAAATTCATATATTGTGTTTGGACAAAAAACTCATTTAACCGATTTTTGAAACAGAATGAGTGTAGACCGGATATATCTTCTAAAACAATTTTAGGTTTTCATTTAGTATATGCAAATGATTTCTGGATATTTTTAATCTTCAGATCTGCAAATTCAGATCTACGAATTTGGCGGGATATTATTAACTTGACAACCTTTCTTAAACATTGACAAATTGACGTATATGTCCCCCAAATTGATAAAAAAAAGAGGCTAAATCAATAAAAAATTAATTTTGTTTTCTTAGAAGAGAATACTGAAATGATGTTCCGGTAGCATTTGTCTGTCAGTTCAATCATCCTACTTAGTAACACATGTAGCAAACTTTTAAAATGTCACCAAATTGATAAAATGTTTATAAATCCATAAAAATACCTTGAAATTGATAAAATTGGGCTAAATAAATTAAATCAATTGTGTTTTGTTAGGGGATAGTATTGTGATGATGTTTCGTCATTGAGTTGTCAAGTGGAAATGTCTACAGTCCCACTTGATGATAAATTTGGCGATGTTTTTTAAAATGTCGGTAAATTGACGAAAATGTCCCCAAATCTTCCATAAAGATTGTAGCATTATTAGCATTAAAGATTGTAGCATTATACCGCCCGGCGTTGAAATATGATTTCAAACCAACCTATATTACACAAAACATAATGAATGAAATAGGAAAATCTAAATTTTCAATTTAACTGTAGAGGACAGCTTGCACATCTACAAATAATAAATAACTAATTTTACATTTTTTCAATGGGTAATACACAAACTTTTGCAATGGATCTTTTGATAAGTCCATTCTTAGTTCTTATCAGCACCACTCTAATATTACCATCATATCCTGGAATGACCTGGTTAATTCTGCCAAGTACCCACTTACAAGGTGGTAAATTGTCTTCCTTGATGAGAACCAATGCGTCCTTTTGTACATTGTTCTTTTTAAAAACCATTTCGTTCTTTGCTGCAAGGTATTTAAATAATCTCTCTGCCAGTGTTTCCAAATTACATGTACGAATTTTGTCGTTCTTTGCCAGCGAGATAGATTATTGCCCGCTATCTCCAAAAGATTAGGTTCTACAGTTGCGTTTATGGGTCGGCCAATTAAAAAATGCCCCGGTGTCAAAACCTCATGATTATTAACATCAGTAGACAAGGGAGTTAACGGCCTTGAATTGAGAATTCCTTCGATTTGGGAAGTTATTGTGGTAAATTCTTCATACGTGAGTTTACACATTCCTATCGTACGTCTCAAATGGTGTTTGAAGGATTTTACTCCTGCTTCCAACTTATTCCTTCATTGGAAAGATAATTAGCAATGTCTTCACTGGGAGAGCTAGTAATCGAATGTAGTCTTTTTAACTCAGCGTTCGCTCCAACAAAGTTGGTTCCATTGTCACTAAAAATTACCGAACTCTTGCCGCGTCGTGCAAAGAATCGTTTCAAACTTGCAATAAATACCGATGAAGTCAAATCTGATACAACTTCTAAATGGATTACCTTTGTCGCAAAACAGATGAAGATGGCAACGTAAATTTTTGATAAAGTCCCTTTTCTCTGATTTTTATATTTTACATAAAATGGACCACAAAAGTCGACCCCACTTAAATCAAAAGGGGTTCCAGGATTTACCCTTTCAGCTGGTAGCGATCCCATTATCTGTCTTGCATTCACTGGTTTGTTGCGAAAGCAAACAATGCAGTTATATACAACCTTTCTTGCCGTATTTTTGCCATTTAATGGCAAAACTTCTGTCGAATACAGTATAGGAGTGTTTGGGCACCGACGTGCAAATTTATCAAATGATAATACTGCATAATCAAATAAGTTAACCGATGGTTACGAGGAAGTAAAATAAGGAACCTTTTATCTATACATAATTTTGCCTTTTCCAGACGGCCACCTACTCTTAATACACCTATGGAGTCTAGAAAGGGATTTAAATTCCTTATTGGACTGCTTTTCAATGATTCTTGACCTTTTAACTTTTTAATTTCTTCAGAAAATTGTGATACCTGAACAGTCTTTACTAACTGGTTTCGAGCTTCTTTCAACTCCTCCGTCGTCAGATGACCTGTGCGTCTTCTCTTGTTCTTAAGATTGTATATAAACCTGAAAATATAACTTAAAATTCTAATTAATTTCATATAACTATTACTCAAATCAAGAAAATCATTCCAGAATAACTTGTCTGTTGTGGAACTCAAAGTTATGTCTGAAAGTTTTTTTAATTATTCCAAGTACTGAGAGTCTGTGGAGAATTCGATTGTTTCTTCATCGAGGGCGGTAATTTCCGGCTCCTGAAGAAACATTGGGCCATACCACCACAGTTTCAGGGTTGAAAGTTCTTGAGGGTAACTTCCATGAGAGATAATGTCCGCTGGATTCAAACTGGATGGCACATGCCGCCAAATGCAATCTTTCGTTAAAGTTTGTATTTTTGTGACTCGATTAGCCACAAAATTTTCAATTGATGAGGTGGTGTGCGAATCCAAGCTAACGAAATTGTGGAGTCTGTGTATAGAATTACAACATCCAAATTAATGTTTAATGATTGCTGAACCTTTTGCATTAGCTGTGATGCTAACAAACAAGCACACAATTTGAGTCTAGGTATTGAGATTGTCTTTAATGGGGCTACTCGAGATTTGCTAGACACTAGTTTCACTGATGCAATGTTGTTTGACGAGATACACTGAACATAAACTGCGGCCCCATATGCTGCTTCTGAAGCGTCCGCGAAACAGTGTAATATGATCTTTTTGCAATTGTCAGAAAGAATCCAACGTGGAATTCGTAGTTCTTGAATAGCCTTAAAAGAAGCAACAAATTTTTGCCATTCCAATGCAAGAGGTTGCGATAATGGTTCTTCCGAGTTCCATTTTTGTTGCCAAAGCTTTTGTAGAAATATTTTTGCTTTGCATACAACAGGACCCAAGAGCCCTAGTGGATCGTATAAGCGAGCAATAAGTGATAAAACATTTCTTTTGTTAGCGATCGATTCTGTCTTAAAATCTACTTTGAATAGAAATAGATCTTTATCGGGTTGCCAACTCATGCCTAATGCTTTTACGATTGAAGGCTTATCTACTTAAAAACTCCATTCTTGATTTGAATTTAAGGAACTATTAAAAAGATTAGGTGAGTTAGAAGTCCACTTGTGTAGTGACATACCCCCTTTCTGAAGTAAAGCTATTAATTCATGCTGTATCTTTTGCGCTGTCTCAATATTTTGCGCTCCAGAAAGAACATCATCCATATAAAAATCCCGCATAACAATTTCCGATGCTAAGGGAAAGTGTAAGGATTCATCTTGAGCGAGTTGTCTTAAAGTTCTAATTGCCAAAAATGGGGCACTTACTGTTCCATAAGTAACAGTCTTTAACCTGTAAGTAGTAGGGTTTTCATTCGCATTGCGAGCCCATAAAATTCTAAGAAAGTCTCTTTGAGAGGGTTTAATAAGAATTTGTCGAAACATTTTTGTAATGTCTGCGGTAAATGCAAATTTATATGTTCGAAATCTCAATATTATGTCAAAATTATCTTCTACGACGTCTCCCTTTAATAGGAAGTCATTCAGAGACTTACCCGGGGTTGTGGGTGATGATACATTAAATACTACGCGAAGTTTCGTAGTTTTCTTATCCGGCCTGTAAACACCGTGATGCGGAAGATAGTAATAGGTTTTAGGAAGGGTAGTTTCGTCTACTTTTTCCATGTGATCTAATGCTTCATATTCCTGCATGAAATCCCGATAAAGCTCCAGTATTGGGAAGTTTTTGGACAATCTTTGATGCAACCGATTCAATCTTGTTTCAGCAATAAGTTTTGATTCCCCCAAATTATGCAAGTCCTGCTTCATGGCCATTTGAACTATGTAACGATCATCCTTGTCGCGTCTGTGTGTCGCTTTGTAATGTGCTTCACAGTCTTCAGCTTCCTTACTTAAGATGCGTTCATTTAAATTTACGTCTTCCAATTTCCAAAATTTCTCTAGAGTGGTTTCAATATTGTTGACTTGCGATGTAAGCCCGCAAAAACTAGCTGCTTGATTGTGGCTTTCAATGTAACCACTTGCAATATACCCAAAAACAGTATTTTGAAAAAGAAGAGACTTTAACGAAGTGTGAATTTGTTCGCCTCTAACAATTTCGAAGAAGATTTCTGCTCCAATCAGCATGTTAATTTTTGATGCCTTTTCAAAACTTGGATCTGCTAACCTAAATTGCGGAGGAATTCTTACATTTTGTATGTCTATCCTTTTTGCCGGAACAATATCCGTTATTTTCAGAACAACTAAAAAATTCAATGAGGCCGAAAATGAGCCATTACCATTTGTTATGGTAGCAAATGCTTGCGCTTTTATAGTTGTGGTGATCCCACCTAAACTTGAAACTGGAATGTTTATTTTTTCCTTTCTTAATCCTGCGTAATTAACAAATTCATTCGTTACGCAATTTGATTGCGATCCATTATCTAAAACTACTTTTGCTTTTACAAATTGTCCAGAGCAATTCTGAACCCATAAAACTGTTGTCGAAAGTAAAACAGTTTTCTTTGTCGTTGCAAGGCATGCCGAAAGTGTATTTGTAACTTCTATCCTTTCTTCTCGATTTACATTACGATCTGTCGTAAACGATTCTGGGGTTTATTTGACCACCATTCCTTGCGTATCTCGCGCATTGAAAGTCCCAGTAGGCCGATGCAAAAGTGAATTGTGCTTTGATTTGCACTTGTTACAAACATTCTGGGATTGACATAAAGCAACTTTATGATTACTACTAAGGCAATTTATATACAAGAAATGCTTCTTAATTAGCTCATACCGTTCCACTGTAGTGGCTGTGAGAAATGATTCGCATTTGAAAATTGCGTGTGGTTTCTTACAAATAACACAAGTCGAAGTGTTTGTGACTTTTGTTACTAAGCTTCTAGTTTTACCCCTTTGAGGAGAATGAACTTTCGATTTGAAGTGAGGTGCTTTACTTTGAATTTTTTCTAAGATTTGCCATCTCTTTTCTAGAAATTTAAGAAATGTGTTCCAATCCGTTAAATCGCTTGAGGCTATTGTCATTTCAAACTGCTTGCGTGATTCCTTATCTATGTTTTGAAGCACAACATTAATTAACATAATTTCGCTCAACTTGTCTAGTTCTAATTGAATAGTGTTTAGTGCTCTTAAGTGCTTCTGTAACTTATCAATTAATGATCGCAAATCTTTTGCGGATTCAAAATGCAAATGTTCAATGGATAGCAATTCATTTACATGAGTATTTACTATTAATCTTTTGTTATCATATCTATTTTCAAGGGCTTTAAACAAGGAAGAAAATGTGTCTTCTACCGTTTGCATTTGCTTAGCCGTTCCTATTAAACATGACTGCAAATAATACAGTTTCTGAGATTCCGAAAGCTGAACATTTGATGTAACTAAAGCATTAAACTGGGATTTAAAGTTATTCCAGTCTTCGTAATAACCGGAAAATTTAGGTAAAGGAATTTCAGGCAACTTTACATGTACTTCAGAACTCTTCAAATCTTTAAAACTGTTATTGGTATCTTTTAAACTAGACAATGAGATATAGAAACGTTTGAGGCTTACCTCTATATTTGAAATGTCTGTTTCGATGTCTGCTAGTTGGTCATCTACACTCTCCAAATCTTCATCAGGCGTGAACTTATAATACTCTAAGCGAAGCTCTTCTACTTGACCAAGCAACTTCTGTACCTTTTCTACTTTCACTTGCAACCCAACTGGTTCCAAATCTTCACTTTCTTCGGCATCTACGATGAAGGTCTGCAATCTTTTTATTGCCGTTTTTATTCCACCTCGACGACGGTTGAGCGTTATTAGTTCTTCGTTCGCCATGCTTGCTGCTATCTTACTATCCAAACGAAAGCATCCACACGAATTCCAAATCCAAGTACTAGGTCCAGCTCAAGATTCCAAACGGTTTCCAAAGGTCAAGCTCCGGCTCCTCGACGGACCATGTTTTGGCATGAATTGCCTTGAAATGAACGACTATGATTCTTAGAGTGGACTGTATTTATTCGTTGACCAACTACTTACAAACGTCTGTTGAAGACTTTTGTGCTTTACAAATTGCGGCATAATACATGCGTCCAATTGCTTATTCCAACTATAAACTTTAGTGCGGTCGGATCGTCTGTCTTTCTTTCCATCCGGATGCGATGCCTCGTCCTCTCAGCGATTCTTTCGACTACGACTACGACGACCATGACGACCCTTTTCTTCTCCGTCTCGAGCCTCCAATATACTGGTGTTGCCACGGGCACTTCGAGCTTCGTAGAACTGCGTGCGCCGCGGTAGTCAAATTAGAGCACCTTTGCTTATGCAAAACTCGAAGGACTGGAAACGGTGAGTAGGCCGTAACAATAGGAATTAGCTCATGTTTGTGAATTTTAGGTTTCTTTATATTATATACTCCGCACGAAGAACGGGTATGCTGCTAGTACACAGTATGTCTTTACATAAATTAACCCTTAACAACTTATACTGTACATTGCTATATAACTACTCGAGTGGTTCATTTCGAACATCAGGAACAACATACATAATTAATCAAGGTTATTAATCAGTATAGTTACGTAAACTATACAAGCACTACATACATAGAAAATATCAGATTTATAAACAAATTATAAATTTCACATTTTTTTTTGTGATGCGTTTGGTGTCATTGACGTAGAATCCAAATATCCAACTTATTATCATTCTAAAATAGTTTCTTTTTAATGAAAAACATAAAACATATTTGAAATAACCTTTAACATAATATAAAATGAAGTGCGTTAGGTCGAGTGTATATATATATATTTCATCCCACGGAGGCTTTACACCACAAAAAAATATGCAATATCTGAAAAAAGATTGATGCTAGCGTTCTAAAGTTTGTGTCAATCGTTTTCTAATGAACAATTACTTAAGAAATGACTATTTGCGAAACTTCATTTAAGGTTTTGACTTTTTGCTGATTTTTTTTAAATTTCACTCAGAAATTTAGGTAAGTTCTGAACGTTCGATTGTGCTTAAATACAATAGGCTTTCAGCATTCAGGGATTGTAAATTTTGTACCAAATTTCATTCGAATCGCTTCATTCATTCGTAAGATATCGTCTCCACAAACTCACTGACACACACACACACACACACAGAGACACACACACACACACACACACACACCATCTAAAAATGTTCGATTCGTATTCAGGGATGCTTGAAACGTGCTCTCCAGTCGAATACTCGAATTCGAATTTTCAATCCAGTCTCATTACTTTCCTTATACATTATACTATGTATATAACTTAAGTAAAAGTTTCGACTGATAAATGCTCTTTTAAGCTGCTCTGTAGCAAAGGTTTGTTGACTGCAACCTATGTTCTCCACACTAGACACAGCAAATAGTAGTTTGGTTAACGAGAAAATAGTACTATCAAACGTTAGTTAATTAACTGATGAAATAGATAAAGTCGTGCACAAAATTTAACTCTTAACTACACTTTTAGCTAATTAACTCTCAACTGCACTAGCATGAGTAATTCAGAATTAAGTTTGACACAATCAAAGTTTTATATGATAGTTATAGTGAATTATGCTAGAATGTATGCAAAAATGTTGATAGAAAACTTACAAATAACTTTTATCCATACGAGTAAATTTCCTTGTAAGCAATATCGCCTATATGTAGGAAAAATTGTATACCTTAAAAAAATATTTTATAAGAAATCTTATTGCTCAAAATTATAAATTACCCCATATTGATTGAAAATATGGTTTACATGCCGGTCTTTGAGTTTAATAACATTCAATTGTTAGATATTCTTTGCAATTTGATACATTATTTCATAAAACATAACACTAATTAACATTTCAACAACGATGACACAACTGAAATTGCTATATTCTTTTGTCAAACACTAATCTGTATATATTATATTATATAACAATTAATATTGACACAAGCATCATACAGCTTTGTATCAACAACTGATATGCCAGCTGAAAACGTTTATCGAAAACAGATACTTAAAACCGTTAGAGTGGCATTCGGCTGGCAAAAGAAATGGTAAAATTAATGCATGGCTGCAGGTACACCATAGCTTATTTATGATATTTCTCCCTATTAAAAATGGTTTATATTTGAAATGAAATTTTACAAAAACTCAAAATTTATCAAATTTTGATATGTATTCATATTTTATTTTTGCAAGAAATATGTCAAGTTAAATATATTTTGGGAGATGATTAGACCACCTTAAGAGTGGTTTATGTATTATTTTTGTGATACAGGCAAAAAATCCTGCATTTATCCTCCTTAATATTTTCTAATTTATTCAAAAATATGCTTGCAAATTTCATTTTATATTGATTTTTTATGTGTGATTAAACATACTTTTAAGTAATAAACAATGTATATAGTTTTTCATTTAATTGTTAAAATACTGCTACACAAATTTTACTAAAGTCTTAATTTCCCCCCATGTTAATATGTGCAACAAATCAGTAATCTATAACTGTCTAAACATTAAGCGACAACCATCGATCTACATCTTAAACATTACTTCCTTTGTTGAAAATATTCTGAATTTTATTGAATACCGGTACAGCATAGTTTCACTACGGTGTTGAACTTTTGTTCGGGTTTTTGTGTGAAGTAAATGATAGTTATACTCTCCTTCAAATGACGTTTATTTCAATAAACCAATACAGCATTTAAAATATTTCTTTTCTTTCTGTGAAATAACTTCGATGTGGCTTTAAACTGTTTGATGTCAGGAATATATGGAATATATTCCTGACATAATAAATATATGGAAGCAAACTTAGCTGTCTTATAAATTTGCAACTTGATTAGTCAATAAATATTACTTCATGTAAATAACTGATAATTTGGTAGTAATTGACTGCTTAGTAATTTAACACAGTCAAACTTGGCTACTAGCCAGAATAGGCCCACAGTAGGCCTGTACAAAGTAAATTTAATTCGGTCCACACTTCAATTTAAGAAAAAAAAGAAAAATATATTATAAATATATGTATATGGACCAGACTATATCTACCCAGAATTTTTAAAACATCTTGACAATAATGCACTTACTATGCTTCTGAAATTATTTAACTACAGCTGGGACTTTGGAGTACCTTCTATTTGGAAAAAGGCTATTGTAGTTCCAATTCACAAAAGGAATAAAACTCCAGATGACTTAAATAGTTATCGACCTATATTCTTGACCTGCGTTCTATCGAAAGTCATGGAGAGATTGATAGTTTCTCGTCTTACTTGGTATATCGAGACAAATAATCTTTCATCTACAGCCCAGGCGGGTTTTAGGAGATTTCAATCAACTAATCAACAGGTCGTCTTCTTGAGTCAATCTATAAAAGATGCACTGGATCACCGGCACTCGGTCCTTGCCATATTTGGAGACTTTGAGGCTGCCTTCGACAGGGTCTGGAGACTACGGACCATTCAAAAACTGCAAACCATGGGTGTTGGTGGCAGGATGCTCTTGTGGATCAGGGATTTTCTCTCCCAGCGTTTTTGCGCTACTCGCTTTGGTGATTGCACTTTGAAATTTAAACAAAACGAAACTGGTTTACCAGAAGGTACTGTAATTAGCCCCATTCTGTTTAATATTTTTATTAACGATCTCTCTGACTTAATATCCTCAGATAGATTCACAAATCCGACCTTGTTCGCTGATGACCTAGTGCTTTGGTGCAGCTCTGCGAAAAAAGATCAAGCCAAACTCAATACATCTTTAAACCTATCCTTGCAGCAACTTGAACATTGATTCATGGATAATAATATGTCAGTAAACATAAATAAAACCAGTCAACTTTTTACTCTCAACCGACAGCCTATTGTTTCTGAACTTGTTTATCAGGTCGAACAGATTCAATTTAATGATTCATCAACATACTTGGGTTGCGTCTTCGATAATGAGCTAACCTGGAACAAGCATGCTGAGCATGTTATTTCAAAAGCAGGAAAAATACTCCTTATTCTTAAAATACTAGATGGAGTTAAATGGGGATGCAGCAGGGAAACTCTCAACATAAGTTATAAAATGCTTATCCAACCGGTCCTATATTACTGTAATGAGGTGCTGATCTCAGCCTCTGATAAAGTGATAAAATACCTCGAGACTTTCCAAAATCAAGTTTAACGAATTGTCACTGGAGGAGTCAAGATTACCCCTGTAATGGCGATGCCATTACTGACAAATAACCAACCAATGACAAAAGTGATTAAGATACATGCAACTGTTCTTTTCAATAAATTAACTGGGCTCGCAAACAATTCTTTTTGGCGAGACTACAATCACAATCAAGTACGAACTCTGAAATCCCAAAGGGATCTCATCCAATGTGTCCAAGATATTGACTACTATCAATTAATTAATAATACCCCTATTGAACTATTCTCTTTTGCTAACCCCTTGGACTACATGGACCTTGATGACTGGACTTAAATCAGAAAAAAGTCAGACTTTTGCCCTGAGGCACTTCGTGCGATCGCTCTTGATACTATCCATAATCGCTATCCTCCTTGTGAATGTCTGCATATCTACACGGATGGCTCCCTTTTGGACTTTTCTCAAGGAGCTGGTGCTGGCATTTTCTGCGTACTTTTTTGCTTTTTTTCTGCCAGTTGGAAACTTCTCAAGCCATTTTGATGGAGAACTGGAATCAATATTTGTTGCAATTCAACAGCTTTCCATTCGGCAGAATTCTTTTGAGAAGGCTGTGATCCTCTCCGATTCAAACTCTGCCTTTCAGGCTCTATCGTCTAATCAAGCGAGGACAAGCCCTCGCGTCTAGCAGTGTTGATCTCTTCTCGGGAAAATACAATGAAAGGTGGCTTTCCAGTGGTTTCCCCTACACTGCGGTGTCGAGGGTAATGAGAAAACAGACTTTTTGGCAAAGAAGGGGTGCAATATAATCCAGAAATTGAACAGAAATTTGCCCCTTCATTCATCAAAACTTGAAATAAATAGAATCTTTAAACATTCCTTCCATACTGCGGCTGTTTGATCATCTCGTGCTAAACTCTAGAGTGTTTTCAGCACCAGTACCCATTGTGTTCTTGATGCTCCTTATGCAGCTGCGACTGCCAGTTTTAGACTTTTGACTGGGCACGATTGTATTTGTGCCTATCCTTTTCGTTTCAATATTGTCAATTTACCTGTGTGTGTTTTGTGTACAACTGGGCAAGACATGACCGCTGTGCACATTGACGAATGCCCTGCATTATCTCATCGTAATTGTATTGCGGAAAACTATTGGAGAGCACGAAGCCTTATGACTTAGTAGTCAACAGGCTGGAATTTGATAAATAAATATATGTATAAATTTATATCGCAAAGATCCCTGAATGAATCTCCTAATTGAAAAATATAACCGGAATGACTGGGACAAATTAATGCTAGAAGTTCAACTTTAAATAAATTTGAGCATATCTACTGCCAAACACGTGCTTGAGGTTGCTGTATGGTTACCTATTAGCAAGTACTAATGATTTTTCAGTCAACATGTTACCAAAAGACAGAATATATTGTGAACCTAAAATTCTGCAGCCTATTACACTACTTCTGGATAAAATGCACGATTTCTGAGTCTTAAGTTATAATGAAGAAGAGTTACGATAAACGTTATTGGCCGTCTTTTAAGTATGGAATGGGGGACGTTTCCTTTTAAAGCGCTTGCAAGAGCAAACTGGTAGAAGTACAAAACCACAAGTACGTCAACGAGGACGCTTAGTGGTAAAAAGTGTCTTACTCTCTGATAAAAATAGAGTGTCCGATCTTAGAATTAGAAAAGGACGAAGACGACGCGTATGCTATCTAATCACTATATGCGTTTCCAATTGAGGCTGCTAAAGTTAGTCAACGATGAGGAACATTACGACGATGAGGAACATTACGACGATGAAGATGACGATGGCGAGACTTCCTCAAATGCATTGTAGACAAGGCCGTATATTTCGTCAGTATGGCCAATTGTAATATTTGCCCAAGAACTATTTTGTTTCATATTAATTTTATCTCTATAACTTTGTATGAACAACACTGAGATTCAAGTGATATTCTGCGACGCTGATAGTATGAATTTAATGTAAAGATTTAACCCTACTTTTGATATTACGTCGAAATGCAAATAATAATTTTTTATATATCGTACTAGTAGAATGTATTATTTATTGTATTTCTTCTGCACTCATATATATATATATATATATATATATATATATGTATATATATATATATATATATATATATGTATATATATATATATATATATATATATGTATATATATATATATATATATACATATATATATATATATATATATATATATATATATATATATATATATGTATGCATGTATATAATATGCGTCTCAAAAGTTTATGCACAAGTAACAAAAATGAAGTTATTTAACGAATGTGATGTCCATTTCGTTTTATAACTTGAAAAATGCGATCTGTCATTGACACAATAAGAGAATGAAGAATTTCTGGGTCTAAATTATACCAGCAGTTTTCAGTTTCACACATTAACTCGGCCAAAGACGAACACTGTCGCCTATTCGCATAAACTCTTCTGGATAGGATCCCCCAAATGTTTTCTTTGTGATTCAATTCGGGACTTTTGGCCGGTCAATCCACAAGCATGATGCTATTACATTGTAACCAAAGTTTTGTTGACTTTGACGCATGAATGTGCTGAAAACAGGAGATTGGTCCTGCTAGATTCGCAACTCCTGTTAATATGTGAACCTTTAAAGTTTGTTGGTAATTTAGACATTTTGCTTACCGTTAAGAAAGGCTAAGAATAACGTACCACGAAAGCAAAACGCTCCCCACACCATCAGGGGATGACTTGTTTTCTACAGAAAAAAACACTCAGTTCTTTGAGCAGGTCATGCTAGTATTATGCCCTTCCATCTTTTTCTTTATATATATATATATATATATATATATATATTTATATATTTATATATATATACAGGGTGTCCGAAAGAGATTGAAACGCGCTTTAATTCTTTATCTGTTGCAGATAAATGGGCAATGTAAATTGCAAAAATTTTGAAAGTAAGGTAGAAAATAAGACTACGTTAATGGAATAGTCCTCTCAATCATTTTCAAAACGTTACACTTTTAAAATTTTTATATGACATCCAGAGGCAAATTTGGTCAATCAGAAAATTTTTATTTTTAATGCAACAAGATCTTTAAAAATACCACCTATTTGTATCTTTAAAATTGAGCGAGCTATATTTAATTGAAAATTGAACATTGTGAATGGAGACCATATATCAAATTAGATATGTAAATTTGTGACATATCGCAAAAAATATAAAACTGAATGATAATACATAGGAGACATTTTTGCGAATTTCGCTTAGGCTAACGATGCAATCACGGATTCTTAAGTACTTTTCACATTGAGACATGACAATAAAAACTTTTGACACATATTAACGTATTTTTGATCTCAGCTATTTACATCGTCAATTTGTTTATGATCCCTATTTTTAGTCTTTCAGATGGTACGGAAAAGTGGAATAAGTAAGATTTTTTCCTTTATCAAAATTGAGTTGATTTAAAGATACAGATATGCGGGTTTTTTTAATGATCTGATATTATGAGATCTCTTACCATTCAAAAGTTTCCAAACATCTTGTATACCTAAAAAATTCAGAGTTCCATCATTAAAAACTTACATAGTTCTACATTTCACTATTATGTGCCGGTGTTGCGTATCACGCATTCCGCCTCAATCTGCATATATATCCGCTTTAAATGTTAATATATCGCATTTAGTTAAAAAATTCTTCAAGTCCTCCTAAAAATATTTACCCAAAAATTTAAAGTTCAGTCTTTAACAAATACTGAAGTTTTCCTTTCGTTGTTATGCATCGGTGTTGCATTCGTTCCAAATCACCTAGCTAGATGTTTCCATTCCCTTTAAAAATTAGTATAAATTGTCCTTAATCTAAAAATTCTAAAGTCTTCTAAAGTCTTGTCTTTGAAAAGCTATCTTAGTTCACAATTTCATCGCTAGGTGTCTTAAATGAATACATTTCATTCCGCCTCATTAGGCATTCCCATCCCCTTTTAAAAGTTTTTAAACATATCATTTATCTAAAAATTTAAAGTACCATCCTTAAAATATTACCCATAATTCCCATTTTTTCCGATAGGTATCGGTGATTGCGTCTTTCTATCTCGTCTGCCTTATTTTGAGGTTTCTGGTCATTCAAAAATTTCTAAACACTAGTATATTGCACTTAGTCTCAAAAATTCTTGAAGTCCTTCTAATAATATTTTCCAAAACATTTAAAGTCTCATCCTAAAATTACTTTTCTAATTCCCCATTTTACCTCTAGGTGTTAGTAATGGTTTCACTCTATACTTTTCAGTATGTGTTTCCATCCTTTTAAAAGTTAGTTGAAACCGCTATTTAGTTAGAAATTCCTGAAGTCCTTCTAAAAATATCTACTGATATTGTAGATAATAATTCAGCATCTGGAATACTCTTAGTAAGAGCTGATTCATATTTTTCGGATGTTGGCCAGTCGTAAAGTTCAGTGTAATCATTTGCCCTTAAATTAATTTCAAGAACACTAAAATTTCTCACTCATTTTAAAACATTCGTAGATTTTCTTGCTGCCATAATTCCTCTGACAGCAAGTTACCTTACGTGTTTGTTCTCCGCCATCTACAACCATTGACAGGAGAATATTTTCTTGATGCGAGAAAAAACTATTTCTTTGTATTACTGGAACAATAACATCTTTTAAGTCATCTTTCAAGTATCTGAAAAGATGGATCTTATTCCAAATGCGCCGCGGACCCTTCAAGCAGAGTGATTTTCTCTTTATGCTCAACCACATAAGTACATAAACTTTCATTATAAATGTTGTAAGTGTAATGAGATTTTCAGATGGATTTTCAGTTCCTACATATAATCTAAAATTTCTACAAGCTGTTGTAAGCCATCTAGAGTGTGCAACTGGTCTGGTTTCATGGATGCAAGACCATCAGAGAAGACACCTCTGGTTGGTAAATATCATACAAATACTTTTGATCAGAACTCAACTTCAAATCTGTTGCTTCGAAAGAAAAAATTTCTCCTCTAATTGGAGAATATGTTTTCACTGCAAGATTTTCACAATTTTAGATTGCTCTTCCGGTAGGCCCAGAAAAGCATTGGGACCTTTAATTTCTCCATCGAGCTTTTTAGAAGATGTCGCAATGGTGAGTGTAACAGACAAATGCACCATTGCAATCTACGATTTAATGCCACTTCCAATAGACGTGCAACTCCCCCCTTCACGCCAGCATTTGCGTTTATCCCATAACAGCCTACAGCGATCAAACTATCAAGATAAATTTGTCGATATTTAAAGTTGGTTTTTTCAGCCACAAATAACGTTGGCTTCACCAGATGTAATGTGACTAATATAGACAGAATTTGGTTCTTGTACCAGGGTGTAATGTTCTTCTCGGACTCTTCGTCTATAATACTTCGATGCCTTTTTTACTTGAAGTATGGTTGTATCCTGCCTCCCACCGAAATACAAACCGAGGAGTGAGAAGCTTCGGTTTATATTGAGTGGTTCATATACACTGGTGAGAGAAGCCCTCTAGCGTGGCCATACAAAACTACGCGAGCGCTTGCAAAATCGAAAACCTAAAATAAGGGCTCCTAAGGATTACAAAGTTTCTAGAATCTAGATAAAAAGTGCCATATGTCGCAATGTTATGAGTCAATAATTGTTTCTTATAGTCTAATAACACGTATAATTATATGTGTATATAACATGTTATCATATGTGTATTATATGTGTATATAATACATTATACGTTATGTAACACATATAGTCATGTTCGATTCCCTCCACTGCCAAAAGTTATGGGTCGCAAAGTTATGGGTCAATAATTGTTTCTTATAGTCTAATAACACATATAATTATATGGGTTTATAACATATGCTATCATATGTGTATTATACGTGTATATTACACAATATATGTTATATAACACATATAATCATATTCGATTCCCTCCTCTGCCAAAACTGCGACCGCGTTCACGCGGAGTACGATCACGTTAAACATCTGGGTCAGTAAGTCCTTCCGAGAGGTTGGTGGTAGGGGAAGGAGGGTACGGTCCGTATGGATGCCTCACCCACTGGGTTCCGATCTGAATTGGATGGCTCTTCGGCAGTCCAAACAGTTACCTTTCTCCTTTCTGGTAGGTCGGACGGTCTGGGTCTCAAAACAACATAATCCTCATCTCTATCCTCAGTCATTAAATCAAATAAACAAATGGCACATCTTAAAACCAGATCCAAAGGTCACTTTATCAAACAATCATCCTACAGACGTACATCAAATACAGCCAAAGCGCTTTCGAACATCGCATGTTCATCTTCAGTGGCGATACAATTAAAAACAAATGCCAACTTGCTTAAAAAGAATCCACCGCCGTCAAGAGAAATCTGCATAATTTAGAAACTGTCAGCCGTACAAATTGGTGTATTATAAAACTGATATAAATTATACAATATATGCATCGATCAAAGATAAATATCTTAAACTGTTTAAATCTATTGAATATCTTTAAACAATATTATAAATTAAGGTAACTATGTAAAGGTTTAACTTTCACGGAATCGAGAACGAGGCGCCAAGCATAGCTTAAGATCTGAACAGGGTCAAAATTGCAAATAGAAGAACGATATAGATAAATGAAAAGGGATTCGTAAAGTAAGACAGAACTATGGTTAGTACAGCTAAACAAAAGAAAATAATTTCAAAAAGGGAGCGAAAATGATCTTTATTCACTAGCTGAGCGAGGGCAGTCGTTTGCTTACCATTTTTATTTCTCTTGCAAGTTCAGACAAACGGATACCAATCGTACGTTTAGTACTACCGATATACAATGTATAGACATTATCCGGTGAAAGAATGGGTACAACATACATCCCAGCGAGATTTTTGAAGTTAACATTATCCCTAAATTTATCAGTACGAAAACGATTAAACAAAGTTGTAGCAGTTGACTGAGCGAGTATAATATTAAATTTGCAACACAAATTGATAAGAGGATGAAAAATTTTAGGATGGTAAGGGCAGCTACATTTAAACTGTAACCGATCATTGATAGGGATAAGACAAGAAATGAGTTGTAAAAACTTATGGAGAATTTTAGCAAATATATTATGAACAAATTCATAAGATTAACCGGCATCTTGACAGAGTTTAAAAATTAAATCAATTTCACTTTTTAAAGAAGTAATAGTAGAACTAACATTAAAAGAGCGGGTGAAATATGCATTGAAGGAAAATTTTTTAGACGAAATGGGGAGAAACGAATTAGCCAGGACGCACGTGTTAGCGAAAGTGGGTTTACGAAAAAGAGAAGACAGAAAATTAGAGTAGTTATGGGAAATAATAACATCTAAAAAAGGCAAGGAACTGTTGGATTCATGCTCTACAGAAAATTAATGGAGGGATAAAAATTATTGACCAAATCAACCAAATTAAGAAGATCATATAAAATATGATCCCAAATTATAAACATATCATCAACATAACGTTGCCAAAGGATAGGTTTATGGGGTAAAAGAGCAAAACCTCGTTCTCGAGTTCCTGCAAAACAGCTTCAGCAAAGGTACCAGAAACCAAAGTAATTGATCCCCGCTACGATATTCAACGCAGAGACTATTGCGGAGATGGAAGCAGATTTATAATTATATAATGAAAGTTTATTGGCTATAACATTGATGGCATTATTACACTTTCTTGCACTTTTCACAGTTTTGACGTTGTTTCCTTATTTCCCAGTGTTCCCGTTGATAAAGCCATTAATATTATAGCCAATAAACATTCATTACATAATTATAAACCCTCTGCCATCTCCGCAATAGCCGCTGCATTGAATATCGTAGGGGGGGCCAATCACTTTGGTTTCCGTAGTGATATTGTTTTTATAAATTTCGGGTGTCCTATGGGCAGCCCTCTTTCTGGAATCTTTTCTGAAGCTTTTTTACAGGAACTCGAGAACGAGGTTTTGCCCTTTTTAACAATAAACCTACTCTTTGGCAACGTTATGTTGATGATATGTTTATAATTTGGGATCATAGTTTAAATGATCTTCTTCATTTGCTTGATTTGGTCAATAATTTTTATCCCTCCATTAATTTTACTGTAGACCATTAATCTAACTGTTCCTTGCATTTTTTAGATGTTATTATTTCCCATAACTACTCTAATTTTCTGTCTTCTCTTTTTCATAAATCCACTTTCACTAACACATGCGTTCCGGATAATTCGTTTCACCCCATTTCGTCTAAAAAGGCTTCTTTCAATGTATATTTCATCCGCGCTTTTAATGTTAGTTCCACTATTACTTCTTTAAAAAGTGCAATTGATTTCATTTTTAAACTCGGTCAAGATGCCTGTTACTCTTATGAGTTTGTTCATAATATATTTGCTAAAATCCACCATAAGTTTGTGCAACCCATTTCTAGTCGTATTCCTATCAATGATCGTTTACCGTTTAAATCTAGCTACCCTTACCATCCTAAAATTTTTCGTCCTCTTATCAATTTTTTTACCGAATTTAATTTCAAACCCGTTCATTCAACTGTTACTACTTTGATTAATCGTGTTCGTACTGAAAAATTTAGGGATAATGTAAACTTTAAAAATTTCGCTGGGGTGTATGTTGTACCTCTTCTTTCTCCGGATAAGGTCTATAAATTTTATATCGGTAGTACTAAATGTACGATTGGTATCCTTTGTCTGAACATGCAAGAGACATAAAAAATGGTAAGTAAAACGACTGACTCTTGCTCAATTAGTGAATAAAGATAATTTTCGCCCCCTTTTTAAAAATTATTTTCTTTCGTTTAGCTGTAGTAACCCTCGTTCTATCTTACTTTACGAATCCCTTATCATTTATCTATATCGTTCTGCTATTTGTAATTTTGATCTTGTTCAGTTCTTAAGCTATGCTTGGCGACTCGTTCTCGATTCCGTGCAAGTTAAACCTTCAGATAGTTAGCTTAATTTATAATATTGTTCTAAAATATTTAATACTTTTAAACAGCTTTTCAAGATATTTATCTTTGAGCTGTGTATACATTGTAGAATTTATATCTGTTTTTTAATACACCAATTTGTTCGGCTGATAGTTTCTAAGATATGCAAATTTCGTTTGACGGCGGTGGATTGTATTTAAGCACGTTGGCATTTGTTTTTAATTGTATCGCCACTGAAGATGAACATGAGGATGTTCGAAAACGCTTTGGCTGTATTTGATGAACTTCTGTAGGATGATTGTTTAATAAAGTGACCTTTGGATCTGTTTTACGATGTGTCATTTGTTTAGTTGATTTAATGATTTGAGATTTTGACGTGTCGCCACTTCAGGTATCTATCCTCAGTGATTATATTTTTAAAAATGCTTCATGTGAGATTCTCACATTTATATTTGATGCACAGTTAAATTCAATTCACAGTTAGGTATTCACAGTTAAGTCTTTAAAATTACTAAGTAATAATTGCTATATAGCCTTGGAGGAGGGATATTGTAAGAACTATTTTTTCTTTAGAAATGGTCACTTGATGACCTTGTTCCAACCCTGGCGTAGGGATATTCCAAGAACTATTTTTTTATTTAGAGATGGGTATAGAGGGGGTGGTGAGTAGCCTTTAGACTGTAATTTAGTCATTCAAGACGAGAATTTTGTGTCGCTAGGTTCTGCTTTAAGTGCTCTCTACCATTCGTATATCTGCGATATTAAGTAATACTGGAGATGCTAAATCTGTATTACTGATTATCCTATGCCTGATGTTACATTTTTAAACAGGATTGGACATGTAAGTACTTGCTTGAAGTGTTCAAAACTCATATTTATTAAATTTTTGCATGATTCACATCTCTATTCCACTGTTTGTATTTTAAGAAACGCCTCGATTCACAGTTAAATATCCGTAACCGGATTTAAATATTTAAATTAGAAAAAAAATCCCAAGTTTCCAATCTTTAATTCTTTAAAATTCGAAAAAAAATCACAAGTTTCCAATCTTTAATTATAATAACTATTTCGACCGCTAGGTGGCGCTGGTGGTTATGCTGAGTCTCTGTTGCATCTTCTGAGCCTCTGGCACAGAAACCCCAGGTGTTGTCATAGCAACCCGAATGCTAAACATAAAAATCATAAGTACTGTCTATACTCATTCCTCCTTTTGGCCGCTATGTGGTGCTAATGGTACCACTAAGTATTCAACGATACAACCCATGAGCCCCACCTTCACTCAAAACACGTAATCGCTAAATTCAAGTAGTTCAAATGCGTGTTCTCCCAATTCAAGTAGTTCAAAACATGTATTCACTCAACTCAAACAGTTTAAAACGGGTACGGCCCAAATTCAAACATTTCAAATCCCTCAATTCAAACACTTCAAAACATATGTTTTTGTGAAAATCAAACACTTTAAAACACATGTTTGTTAAAATTTGAAAGTTTAAAGCACGTTATAGTTTGAATTTGAAAGTTGAAATCACATTTTTGTGAAAAATCGTCAAAAATTTGCAAATGAGCGAAAACGCATGCTATTTCCCATAAAGAAATCAACACATGTGTAATTTTTAAACACACGAAAATCGTATTTGTTAAATTTTGAAAGTTGAAAACTTACATATGTTAAAATTATAAAGTAGAAAACACGTATCTGTGATTTTTTGAAAGTTCAAAACACCCATTCACTCAATTTAAACACTTCAAAACACACATTTGTGAAATTCAAACACTTCAAAACACCGTTATTCCACTTTTTGTATTTTTAAACTCTGGATGTTAGTTCGATGAATAAGCCTTCATAACCGTCTTTAACTCTTTGTAATTAAAAAAAATTCACAAGTATGGTCTTGGATAGTATTCCCTTTCATCACGATGATCTTAGAAAAAATGATTCGATTCACCTTTAAATTGAATTTGCTGTTAAGTATTCGTAGCCGTCTTACTAAGCAGTAACCGCGGTATAGCTTTTATGGAGGGATATTGCATGAATTATTTTTTCTCTTTAGAGATGACCGATTTTCTACCTGGGAGCAGGGATATTTCAAGAAAAATATTCAATACTTAACCTAATATCCATTCCACACGATGAGGTGATTTCAGAGCATATCACCTCTACTACATCTCCTGAGCCTCTGGCACAGAAATCACCGGTGTTACCATAGCAACTCAAATGCTAAAAAAAATTCCCAAGTATCGTCTTTAACTATTTAAAATTAGAAAAAATTCCGAAGCACCATCTACACTAATTCCTCTTTTGACCACAAGCTGGCGCTGGGGGTTCCATTCCTCCACTGGCGTAGAACCCCGGGTGTTGTCATCTCCTGGAAAGTTTCTGAACCGCAGTCTAACATTGGCGTTTTATCTCCAGGCGTTGCTATAGCAAACCGAATCTTAAACAAAATATTTCTAAGTTACAACTGGGGTAGTTCCCTTTTCTGCCGCTAGGTGGCGCTTATGGCTCTATTACTCCACTGGAACAGAATCCCTGGTGTTGCCACCTCTCAAAAAGTTTCTATTCACCTTGTTTACATCATAAAAAATGCATTAAGACTAGAAACAATTCCCTCGCATAAGACTACAGTACAGTTGCCACCCGCAAAACAGTTTTTAAACCATGAAAACCCTCACATTTTTCCATTTATCCTTTTTACCCCCCCCCCCCCGTCTAGGTTTAAAATATACCCAAGATGGCGACCATTCCACATTCCTCATTACTCCTCCACTGGCGTAGAACACCCCTAATTTGTCTACTCATATATATATATATATATATATGTATGTGTGTGTGTGTGTGTGTATAATATCTAAATATTAACAAGAAAAACACTTGAAATTGAATGCAGCAAATAAAAAGTAATTCCAATTGGCCGGGGGAAGATGTAACCCCCACTTTCCGGCTGAGCATGCTTTATGCCATGGCAACACCTCCGGTAGCTGATATTTTTCGTTAAATTGCCTTCAAACCACCAACAACACCTTTAGAAAACATCAGAAACCCTTAGAAAGAATACAAGAAAAACACAATATTTTATATCCTCAATTGGCACCTATTTTACTCAATATCACCATTCCACTTAAACTCTGCAACTTCTAATCCCGAGTAAACATACTATATGACCTTTAAGAATATGAAATGTAATACCCTTAATCAATCACAACCAGTATATTTTACCTTTTCTTGATCTTTTAAAATACTCTACCTCACGTTTCATGGCTAGAGGAGATTTAGTTTGTTAAAACAAAAATAGAGAGTAGAAGTTTGGCTAGACTTTGAACGGGTTGACCAAAGCTTTGTATTAGTTGTCTATCAGAACTTTGTATTTACGGTATAGCAGAGCTTTGTCTTGATAGTCTGGTAGAGCATTGTCTTGATGGTCTAGCAGAGTTTTTCTCTTTATGGAAATCTCTTCTCATTGGAAATATTTTTGTACGGGAGCGGTATAAAAATTTAAATTTTGTATTTCTTTAAATTTAATCCCCTGAAAATTTTATCGATTTCATAAAATTTTGTACCTTTTTTTATTTGCGCAACTTTGTAATTTATTATATATGTCTAAGATCAATATTTAATGAATGAACGCCGAGGTGAATGTTTTTGGGACACCCTGTATACACACACACACACACACACACATATATATATATATATATATATATATATATATATATATATATATATATATATATATATATATATATATATATATATATATATACAGGGTGCGGCAGAAAGAACGTTCTGATTTGGCAGAAGTATTACTTCGCTCATAGTAGAGGCACAGCAGTGGGCATGATCTCTTTTGACTTGTTTGCGCATGCCATTTAGCATCGTGCTTTTGTTGTTGAGTAGTTTGTTACGAACGGTGAATCTGTGATAACGACGCAACGGACACTTCCGAATACGTTTTCAGCTCGGAAGTCATGTTCCGGTTCCGGCTGCACAAACAATTCGTGGTTAGGTTTCAAATTTTAGACGAACAAGTTTAAAAAGAAACAGTCTTGGCCGCCCTAGAAGCGTAACAAGACCGGAAGATGTGGCAGCTTCTAGACATTCCATACAGCAGTCTCCGGAATGCAGCAGTCTCCATACAGCATGATCTGGAAGATGTATGGTTTCAGCAAGGTGGAGCCACGTCGCATACCTCTAGAAGGCCACTTGGAATTCTCAGAAACATGTTTCCGGGCCACCTTGTCTCTTTACGGGGTGATATCGGTTGGCCACAGCGTTCGCCGGATTTGGCCCAATGTGATTTTTTTCTGTGGGGCTATCTCAAATCAAAAGTGTACCAACACCGACCAACAAATTTGCAAGCACTCAAGGCAGCAATTACGCAAGAAATCACGGCGATTCCGGGGGAAATGGTCCACAGATCACTGCAAAATTTTCGAAACAGATTTCAAAACTGCATCGACATTGACGGTCGCCATTTAACTGATGTACTTTTCAAAACTTATGGATAACAATGGCGTACTGTGTACTTCTCAAGTATAAAATATTTCTTTTCCTATCTTGCTTTATATTTTTTTTATTGACGTTCCAAATCGGTACGCTCTTTTTGCCGCACCCTGTATACATATATATATATATATATATATATATATATATATATATATATATATATATATATATATATCAGATCACGTAAAAAATACGAATTTCGATGTATATAAAAAATTAAATATGAAGAAATTGTCCCACGTATACAGTTGGTCCCTTGCAACTCTATTCATGTAAATTGGACAAAACATAAAATAACTGAAACACTAAAATTTAAAGTTGAGGTGCACTTATTCGGGTCCTGAAGTACCTGTGAGACCAGAAATTGATCTCATTCTGTTATGGTGAGACAGTTTTATGCCAGTTATTTATTGATCTGAAACATTGGACAATACTTCCAGTCTGAATGACACCAGTGATCCAGAGGTCAGAAAATCATAAATTTAGGGGTGTCAAGACAGAGGGGGCCGAATGAGCTCTTACGAAAATGTGAAGTAACGGCATTGGATGGAAAGGCAAGCCAATGGAGAAGGTGCTTTTTGCGTCACCCTGGATGCTGCCAATCAAAGCAAAGGGGGAGTACGTTCCGGAGGCAAAAGATCCACAACCTGTGACTTAAGAACGAGAATACGTGTTGGACATTATGACTTAGAATATAGTAGTTCGAGTTCCTTACAGTAAGAACGATGACTTAGAAAATATAGCACGACGACTAGAGTGAAAAGAATACAGAACTATGCGTTGGTGAGAATGGTGTTAACAGATTGTAACAGTTTGACATTATGACTAGAACGCGTAAACGAATTACACTGTGAGATGATTCAAGTATTATGATCGGCAATGTACATGCTGGTGACCAAGCCAAGACAGCACTGAATGTATGTGCCCATTAAAACTAAATGTCTAAACTAAAGGTCTAAGCATTTTCATACTGGTCTCACATGGTCTCTCCGCTAGAATAATTAATAATAAGAATAATTGTTGTAAGTAAATGATTGAGTATGTTATGTTGTTAATAAATGTTTAATGGTTAAAGTTAAAATGGTGTAATCCATTAAGTTCTATATTAATTAATAATTCTTTTACAGAACGCGAGCGAAAGATGAACAAGAAGGGTTAATAGCGGCACACATCGCAATGTACAATTATAATGAGTCCACTAATACGAGCAATTTACGACTATGTATATAAAGTTTAATTTAACTAAACTGTTACAATATTATTATAATTAATAATAGGAGTTCTATATGTTTCATTTCGTGCATCACAGTACCTGTGTAGCAAATCTCATCGTCGTGCAACGAATAGATTTCCTCTACAGACTGCAGAGACAGAGAGTGACATCATCCTTTACCATGTAAGATATTGGATATAGGAGAAAATTGTGTTTTTTAAATCACCTAGTAATCCATATTGATTAGGTTAGTTTTGGAGGAGTTAGTTTGTTTGGCAGTTAATTAGTTTTAAAATTAAACGATGTTATAAATTAAGAAGCAAAAGTTAAATCCAGAAAATAAAATATATTTCCGGTTAATACATTAAAATGTTTGTGAATCATCTAAATATATTTATTTAAACGCCCTAAATATATTTATTTAAACCCATTAATAACCGTTTTCAAAAAAGTTTTTATTGCGAATCTGAAAGTTGATGTCTCTTGTAAATATATATGAAAATTAAATAAATTTCTATATTCTCAAGTCGAATTTATTATTATATTTTTATATTAGTTCGGGAAAAGTTAAATAATGTAGTTTTACTAGGGAGTTGTTTTAAAGTTTGCTCTTAATACAATATTACATCATTCAACAAGAAACGACCGAATGTTAATTGAACAGGCAAAATTATGTATTTGCAACGTAAACAAATATTCATAAAAAAGTAATAATCGTTATCATATGATAAGTCAAGGGAGAAAAAGCATTAATAATAAAGTCAACCTCAAATTCTAATTGGTGATTTCCGCTAGAAGTTTCCAGTAATAAATATCAATGGCTTTGTATAACACATTTTCTTTCTCGAGCATTCCATTTGAGTTAAATTAGTTCTATGTGATCTCTTATTTCCTTGGTCATCAGAGGACTCTAATCTGATCAACTGTTTATTTTTTTTCCTAGCTAAAATGAATTAACTGGCATTGCCCGAGGCTAAAATATGTATTATTTTCTAATAAATAATTTAATAATCGCCTGCTACTTTATATAATATATTTGAACACAATTTAAAAAGGCTTCAATTCCGAAATTGCACACTCAAAATAGCACGCGTTCTCCTCAAAAGCAAAACAAAAAATAAATAAATAAATGGAACGATGAGGAAGGTAGGCGTTGTTTAAACCTTCCTAGAATAGACTTCTATGTGCTTCCGAGGTGGATATACACAGTATAATCTACCGGTAGAAATGTTGAATATGATTATTTCGCAGAAGACTTGTTGGGGGCTTTGAAGGGAGCTCTCTACTAAGTGATCGTGCAAGTGTCAGCGCATTAAACGATTTTAATGTGATCACTTAATGCGATCACTTAAAAAACAGCAAAAATTAAAATGGCTTTCGAAATCAAATATTTTTATAGAATGATAAGATTCATACGGAACTTTTAGCCACATCATAGAATTGCACTATAGAATTGCATAGGATTGTACTTTTAGTAGAGAATTGCACAGTATAAAATTCTACTAGAATACACTATAGAATTGTACTAATTGTACAAAGTTTTTCAAGTGTTTTTTGGGTATCCATATATCGGATAAAATATGCAACGTAATAATACAGCGTAATTATGCAACGTAAAAATTAAAATGTCTTTATATATTTAAAAAAAAAAGGAAATATGAAGGATTTATCCTACGGATTCAGTTTGATGTTCTTTAATCTTTCCATTTGTGCCCAAATGGAAAATATGTGATAATATTTTCTGTCGTTAGGTACCAATTTGGGTGAAACAGCTAAAACATAAAAGTACTAAACAACCAATTCGAATTAAAAATATAATTATAACACAGAGGTGCACCATCCCGGTTTCTGAAATACCTGTATACCAAATTGAATAGCCTTGCGATTCTTAGATTTATCGCTACAGACTGCGCAGATAGACGTACGCAAACATTTTCAACACTTTCCGACGTAGTTGTAAAGTGCTTATGACTTTGTTCACTCTGTCTGTCCGTTCGCACTATAACTGCCGTAAAAATGACTTTATCAGAATTACATTTTAGTATGTTGTTGAAACCGTCTGTAAGACATATGGGAATAAAAATGAATAATTTCATCCAATTAGTTTCGCATTTAACCCTGGATCAAAAAAATAAATACATTGAACCCTATGAAACCATTGAACTCCTAAATTTCCAAACATTCTTAAAAAAATTTAAGAAATATTTCAATTATCACGTAAAATGTGTAAAATAAATTTCAGTCAAATATATTTGATATAAAAAAGAATAATATATGTTTGATTAAAATAAAAATTGATATAATTATTACACCCCTATTACATAAAGAGATCACGTGCTTCATTTCAAAATAAAATAGAACATACACTTTCTCGCCAAGTGTAAAAATCGTGATATTTAAAGCTCGTTTACCTTTATAGCATATAGTGTTGCATTCGTTATAAAACTGCTTTATTTTATATATTATCTAAAATCTGTACCAACGTAATTACAATATTTTTTATTTTAAAAATGATCAAATGCTAATTATTCCTACAATGAAGACTATTTTCTACAGCATGCATAATGTAAACAAATCAAGCAATCGTAAGAAGTATTGTACAAGAATTTCTGAATTTCTTTCACGCAAAATTATTTTGCTCTGGAGTCCGAAATATAAGTGATAGGAATGAAATATTCATGATTTTCCACGGAGAAGTAGTCGATTCATACATTGCATTTTTGATGAAGTTTTTAATTTCCAAGTATAATAAATTAGTGTTGTACTGTGATAATTTAAAAATCATCAGTGCTGGACGTATCGCATTTTAGAGATGTTTAAACAAATTTGCATTTCAGTTGGAAAGTATTTCATAATCGATGCTTTATATATGATTGATATTTCTTGTATTTTATAATGTAAGATACTAATCGTGATTAGTGTTAACATCTCAAAGAGAAACTGATACTTCCTATACGTATGCGCATATCATTTTAATTACTCCGAGAAAGTACACATGCGCACCCATAACATCCTGCTCCTTTTCTCTGAACCCACCTTCACGACATGTGTGATCCATTTACAATAGACTCAATTACTATATCAGATCGCTTTGTGAGTATGAAAAATTTTAATGCTGTGAGTTGTCATGTATGAACATCCTCTGCTCGGAGACAAATAACAAGTTCTATTTTAAATAAATCCTGGCTAAAGTCTTTATCGGAAATAATGAATACCACGTTTCTACGACTAGTTTAAACAATGCGGTACCCTAATTATTGTATAGCTAGAAGGTATGCCTGTCATATGGCGGACTTATTTGCAAAGCATTGACTCCTATTAAAAAACATTTTTATCAATTCGGCGACATTTTCATCAATCTGGCGATATTTATAAAATCACCAAGTTGCAACATCCCGCCAATTTTTTCGCCAAACATTACGGGCGGATGGATAAATTATTCATATTATAAGATACGGTAAAGTTATTCATATAGTCATTTGTTATGTTTATTCCAGGATATTGAATTTTCCTCGATTAGTCGTCATTTTTATTGATTTAGCACAATTTGGCGACATTTTCATCAATTTAACAGAATTTAAAAAGACTCGCCAAGTTGGCGATATGAAGATAAAATTCCTCACTAAAATTTCGCCAAGCGTTCCAGACTGAGAAATAGGTTTCTTTTATCGTAGTATTCTTTCCAAAATATTAAATTTTCAACAATCAGTCGTCATTTTCATTGATTTAGCGTGATTTTTATCAATTTGGCGACATTTTCGTCGGCAATATTTAAACAAGAAAGATCAATCATGCATAAAGCATTGGTTATGAAACACTTTCCAACTTCAATGCAATTTTATTTAAACATCTCTGAAATGCAATACATTCCTCAGTAATATTTTAAAAATTATCACAATACTACATTAATTTACTATATTTGAAAACTTAAAATTTCATAGGAAAAAATGAACTTCATTCAAATGGAAATTTAAAATGCCTGGTTTAAACATCTCTAAAATACGATACATTCCAGGGTAACATTCTTAAAATTATCATAATACTACAGTAATTTATTATATTTGAAAACTTCATCGAAAACAAATGAAAGTTATTCAAATGACGTCATGGAAATATAACACGGCTCCGAAATATAACATACTCTCCATAAACGCAGCATTTTTCAGAAACAATTTTCCATTCATTTCATTCATCACAATACTATAATAATTCATTTTATTTAAAAACTTAAAATCATGGAGCTACAAGAAATTTAACTCTATGCTTGAAACTTCATCGAAAAAAATCGTTTGCTTCTCTGCGTAAAATCAATGAATGTTTCATTCATATCAGCTATATTGCTGACTAGCAGCACACCCGTTCTTCGTACGGAGTATATAATATAAAGAAATTTATAATTCGCAATCATGTGCAAATTCTGTTAAAATATTAAATTTATTGCTCATAAAGAGAAGTTTAAGAATATCTGTTCTCACTATGCAAAATTATCTTCACGGGCAGATCTGAAGAATAAAACATCCTGGCCCCTTTTGTAAGCAAATTTACAAAAGAAAAGAAATTGAATCAATATATGCAACCCCGTACTACTTATATTGTCGCAGATTAGAAAATATGCCATTGTGTTAGTAGAAGTTTACCCGTATTGCAATATTTTTCTCAAAAATATTTGCCAAAATGAAAGAGATGACATAAAAAATTGAAAATATCAAAAATCCCCGTAATCTTAATACCAGAAGGTCGTAATTGATTCGAATATATGCCAGCATATTTCAAAATATATGCCAATATACCTGTACTACTTATATTCTCGAAGATTGGAAGATATACCCATGCATTTGTAGAAGATTACTCGTACAACGTACTATATATGAGTTTCAACAATTTTCGTTATAATAAAACAATTCCATAATAATTTGAAAATATCAGTAATCCCTGAATCAACAGTCCCCGAAAATATCAATAATAATGATGTTTAAACCTGAAGACCGTAATTGATATTATCCAGTCAAAAATTCAATGTCAATGAAATTTATTTTATATACATATTTTTATTATTCAAGTCGGAAAAGATTTAATAAAAATCATATGCCGCATAACATATTGGATCCGTTGCTAAGCGACATGATATCAATTGCTTTAAATAAATTGATGGAAATCATATATCATCTGAATAATGCAATCTCCATGGAAGGTTTGGCGACATTTTCGTCAATTTAGCTATAACTTAAAAAATCGCCAAATTTATCGCCAAGTGGGACTGTGGAACTGATAATCCCATTATGCGACAAATTGACGAAACATCATCACAATTCTATCCCCTAACAAAACACAATTAATTTCATTTATTATGCGCGATTTTATCAATTTCATGATATTTTTATGGATTTAGAAATATTTTTACCAATTTGGTGATATTAAAAAAATTCCTTAAATGTAGGATGTATGGACTGACCAACAAATGCTACAGAAACATCATTTCAGTACTTTATTCTAAAAAAACAAATTTAATTTCATTGATTTGAGTCATTTTTATCAATTTGGAGACATTTCCACTAATTTGGTAAAGTTTAAGAAAAGTTACCAAGTTATTTAGAGATATTCCTCTCAATTCGTAGCTCTGAATTTGCAGATCTGAAGAATAAAATATCCTGATCCCGTTTGTATATATTCTAAATGAAAACAGTAAAATTGTATTAGAAGATACATACACCCGTTCTACTCCTTTTCTGCTTCAACAATCGGCTAAATGAATTTATTGGGTAAACACAATATATGAGTTTATTAGCTAAACACAATATATGAGCTTGAAACTTCTTTGCTAAAATAAATGAAAGTGATGTACGCAGTCCGCAATATATATAATTAAAAGAACAATCGAACCGTTCATTTAAAAATATATTTTTACATCCATTTATTTATTATACAAATAAAAAAATAATAATTGATATTAAGAACACATTTAATTTCATTCCGTTGCCGAGCAACATGATATAAGATAGAATCTTCCTCATAAAATGCGAAATTAAATAGCCATTTTGATTTCTTTATACTTTACATCGTTGAGTAAAAGCTTGTGAGAGATGAACCATGGAGGTAGATTTTTCCATTTAAATTCATGTTTCAAACAATTTATGTTATCCTATAGTGACTAATTAATGCAAAAATCCTGCACCAAACACGGAAATAAAGTTTTATTTCATTTTGGCGTTTAAAACAAACGATTTTCATCCTTTCCGTTTGAATAAACCACGGAGTTGGAGAGTAGATCTCCTAAGAAAAAGTTCCGTTTTTCATTAATATCTCGACAACCCCTGGTCTTAGAAACTCGAAACTTGGACAAAATTTATGGGAGGCTATTTCAAGACTATCCACAAAATTTCATTAAATTCGGTTCAGCCGTTTTCTCGTGATGATGAGACAAACGAAAATTTCGTTTTGTACTAATATCTCGAGAACCACTGGTCGTAGAAACTCAAAACACGGACTAAATTTTAAGTGGAACTATTTCTAGGCAACCCACAAAATTTCATCAAATTCGGTTCAGCCGTTCTTCCGTGATGATGGGACAAACAGACAGACAGACAGACAGACAGACAGACAGACAGATTTTCAATTTTATTTATATAGATTCCATGAGTTAAATAATTGTGTGTTAAAGAAATGCAGCAATTCTAATACAACTCATTCTACATCTTTTGGTATTTACATTTTCCATAAGTAAAAATTAGGCTTCGTTGTAGAAATAATCAAAGTTGGATGATCATTTAAACTCAATTATATTGTAATTGCGTTGTTTCAATACGTAGATCCACAGAATTTGAGAAAAAATAAAGCGGATTTAGGACAGATGCAACACTAAATATGAATTAAAAAGAACTTTAAAAATCACGATTTTGAGACAAGATGGATGCCATATTTCATTTTGATGTGGGTCACGCAATCTCTTCATATAATGGTCACGTTATCTCCCCGTATAAGGGAGTGTAATTATTTTTTTAATTTTTATTTAATAAACTACTGAATATATTTTGCTGATTTTTTTTTACATTTTATGGTATAATTTGAATATTTCATAGAACTTTCGAAGCAATTTGTGAATTTTAAATCCGCTTAAAAAATGTTTGAAAAATTATGTCCCATAGGATTCAATGTATTTCATTTTTTCAACCCGGTTTCAATCCAAAACTATTTGTGTGATATTGTTCATTTATATTCCCACAGGTCTCACAGACCTTCTGAACAACATACTAAAATTTCATTTTGATAAAGTCATTTTTACGGCAGTTATCGTGCTAACGGACAAACAGAGAGACAGACAGACAGACAGACAGAATAAATGAACAAAGTTATAAACACTTTTCAACTATGTTGTAAAGTGTTAAAAATCTCATGAAGTTGACGATTTTCTGCCAATTTCAACACCGAAACACGTTTGGAAACAGTTTGTAGCAGAGTTACCCAGATATAGATAGATAAACAGACAGATAAATCAAGGTGTTTATATTATTAACTAGCAGCATACCCGTTCTTCGTACGGAGTATATAATATAAAGAAACTTGAAATTCATAATCATGCGCAAATTCTTATAGTATACTAAATGACATGTTTAATCAAAATATTCTGTTAAAATATTTAATATAATGCTCCTAAAAAGAAGTTTAAGAATCTCTGTTCTCGCTATATAAAATTATCTTCATGGACATATCTGAAGAATAAAACATCTTGGACCCTTATGTAAGCAAATATAAAAAAAAATATGGAATTGAATCAATATATGCAAAATAAAAGCGTTAAAATTGTATGGGACCCGTACTAATTATATACGCGAATAATAGAAAATATAACCTGTATTAACCTGTAGATTACATGTATAAATAACCTGTAGATTACATGTATAAATTGAAAATACCAATAAGCCCGTAATCTTTTAATCTGAAGACAGTCATTTATTCCAATATATGTCAAAATTAAAGTGCTAAAATTATATGGGAAGATATACACGTACTACTTATAATGTCCGATTATTAGTAGAAGATTACCCGTTTTGCAATATGAGTCTCAAATGTTTTTTGGTAAAATACAACAGACGACGTAATAAATTGAATATATAATTAATCCCCTTAATCTTCCTACCAGAAGACTGTACTTGATTCCAATATATATGCCAATATATGTCAAAATATATGCCAATATACCTATACTACTTATATTCTCGTAGGTTAAAGATATACCCGTGCATTCCTAGAAGATTACTCGTACAACGTACAATATGCGTGTGTCAGCAATTTTTGCCGCAATAAAACAATGGCGTAATAACTTAAAAATATCAATAATCCCTGAATCAATAATTCCGGAAAATATCAATAATAATAATGTTTAAACCTGAAGAGTATAATTGATATTATCCAGTCCAATATGAAATGGCAATGAAATTTATTTTATATACATATCTTCATTATTCAAATCGGAAAGGTTTTAATAAAAATCGCCTGCCGCATAAACACATTGGATTTAAATCCGTTGCTAAGCGACATGATATCATTTGCTTCAAATAAATTGGTAGAAAAAATATCGTCTAAATAGTTATATTTCTATGGAACATTTGGCGACAGTTTCGTCAAATTAGCGACATTTTAAAAAATCGCCAAATTTATCGCCAAGTGGGACTGTAGAACTGACAGTTCCACTTTGCGACAAATTGACGAAATATCATCACAATACTATCCCCTAACAAAAAACAATTAATATCATTTATGTAGCGCAATTTTATCAATTTCAAGATATTTTTATAGATTTGAAAACATTTTTATCAATTTGGTGACATTTTAAAAATTCGCTAAATGTATTACTAAGTAGGATGGTTGGTCTGACAGATAAATGCTAACCAAACATCATTTCAGTACTCTCTTCTAACAAAAAAAAAAAAAAAAACATTGATATGTAGAAGACCCAAGCCACACGACCAACCCGAAGGTTTATGGCAGCTGTTTGTGTGTCATTTATATCAATTTGGCGACATTTCCGTCAATTTGGTAAAGTTTAAGAAAAGTTGTCAAATTAGCGATATCCCTCCAAATTCGTAGCTTTGAATTTGCAGATCTGAATGAAACATTCTTATCCCTTTTCAATATACTAAATGAAAACACTACAATTGTGTTAGAAGATATACCCGCTCTACTCTTTTTCTGTTTCAACAATCGGCTATATGAATTTATTGGCTAAACACAATATATGAGTTTAGTAGCTAAATACGATATAAGCTTGAAAACTCTTTGCCAAAATAAATGAAATTGATGTACGCAGTCAGCAATTAATACAATTAAAAGAAAAATCAAACCGTCCATTCATAAGATATACTTTTATATCCATTTATCCATTTATTTATTATTTAAATCGAAAAAAAATAATAAAAACATTAACAAACACATTTAATTTAATTGCGATCAACATGATTTATCCTCCTAAAATGTTAAAATTTATTAACCACTAACAGCACACCCGTTATTCGTACGGAGTGTATAATTTAAAGAAACTTAAAGTTCGCAATCATGTGCAAATTCTGTTAAAATATTAAATTTATTGCTCCTAAAGAGAAGTTTAAGAATATATGTTCTCACTATGCAAAATTATCTTCACGATCAGATCTGAAGAATAAAACATCCTGCCCCCTTTTGTAAGCAAATTTACAGAAGAAAAAATAGGAATTGAATGAATATATGCAACCCCGTACTAATTATATTGTCGCAGATCAGAAAATATGCCAATGTGTTAGTAGAAGATTACCCGTATTACAATATGCGTCTCAAAAATATTTGCCAAAATAAAAGAGGTGACGTAATAAATTGAAAACATCAATAATATCCGTACTCTTTATACCAGAAGGTCGTAATTGATTCCAATATATGCCAATATATATCAAAACATATGTCAATATACCTGTACTACTTATATTCTCGTAGATTAAAAGATATACACGTGTATTTGTAGAAGATTCGTACAACATACAATATATGAGTTTAAACAATTTTTGTCATAATAAAATAATTGCATAATAACTTGAAAATATCAATAATCCTTGAATCAATAATCCCCGAAAATATAAATAATAATAATTTTTAAACCTGAAGACCGTAATTAAAATTATCCAGTCAAAAATGCTATAAGAAAAATCAAATCGTTCTTTTCTAAAATATATTTTTATATCCATTTATTTATTATTCAAATCGAAAAAATAATTATTAAAATTAACAGACAGATTTAATTTAATTGCGTTTCTGAGTAACATGATATAAGATAGAATCTTATAACATGTTAAATATGTGATGTCTTATAACATAAACTGCGAAATTAAATAACGATTTTGATTTCTCTATACTTCTCATTGTTCCGTAAAAGCTTGTTTTAAATAAACCATGAACCATGGAGATAGATTTCCCCTTTAAATCATGTTTCAAACAATTCATGTTTTCAGAAAGTGACTAATTAACGCAAAAAATCTCCCATCAAACTCAGAGATTAAATTTTAATTCACTTTCAAACGATTTTCAAGCTTTTCGTTTGGATAAACCACGGAGTTAGGGAGTAGAACTCCTAGGAAAAAGTTCCGTTTTTCATTAATATCTCGACAACCCCAGGTCCTAGAAACTCGAAACTTGGACAAAAGTTATGGGGAGATATTTCAAGGCTATTCACCAAATTTCATTAAATTCGGTTCAGCCGTTTTTCCGTGATGATGAGACAAACGAAAATTTCGTTTTTTACTAAGATCTCGAGAACCACTGGTCGTAGAAACTCAAAACAAGGATATAATTTTAAGTGGGGCTATTTCTGGGCTACCCACAAAATTTCATCAAATTCGGTTCAGCCGTTCTCCCGTGATGGTGTGACAAACAGACAGACAGACAGACAGACAGACAGACAGACAGACAGACATATTTTCATTTTTATTTATATAGATTTACATAAAATAAATATGACAATTGATCAATAAGCACACTATGCGATGTGGTAAATGCAAATTATATAATGTACCTGGATATTAAGCTTAAAATGATGAACAAATTGTGAGGCATATGATAAACCAGCCTCTACTAATGATACAGTTTATGAAGATGACGCTCTCATACAAGGAAAAAAAATATATTAGAATAATTCTTTAACTAACTTTCAAACACCTTTGTATACTCGCCTTTTGGGAGAAACGAGAAAATAGAGCCATGCTGATAAATTATATTGTGAAATCTGCGTAGCATAATTTGCAGAAAAGTGAATACAGAAAAAAACTTATTTTTTATCGCATTTTATATAAAAAGGCAAGTACGTTAGATATATTTTACTTTTTATTTTAATGTTTTCCGATTTTTTAATTTTTTTTCGATTTATTTTGCCGGAGGATATTCTGTTTTTAAGCAAGTTAAATTTTTTCCACAATCCCAGCCGATTAAATGTTTACTGTATTTGAATTCCAATATAAATGTTTTTTTATCAATTTTTTATTATTAGGATATTATTAGAATTTTACAGTAGTAGTTCTAGATTTAACTCTAGAAAATTATTTATAGTGTTATTTTTGCGCCTAAGGTAGTTGTGATGATTACACATTAATTACTGCTGCAGTTAATTACAGACTATAAAAACATGTTCAATATCTACTCTTGCAAAGTGTTCAAGAAGAATTTTGATCGTTCTTAACTTATTGAAAGCTTTTAAATTAGCTCTTAGAGACAGCGCTGTCCTTGATTTAAACTTCGAACTTTCCCTTCAGGCGTTCTTTAGGGAGTTAAAAGTGAAACATTTTCTATAAGTTGTTCATGCATGGGTTGTTTCAACAAAATGTATTTTAAATTATGATTAACTAAACTAAAATGCTATTTTAAAAATTCATGGTAAACAAAGTGGTAACATTGATGAATTTTAAGACTGAAGGCATTTTTCTTAACTTTCCTTATAAGTACAAATAGAAATATTGTTACTAAAATTTTTGAATTCCTGAGTTTGTGAAAAAAATATATTAGAACGGATTTCAAACAGTGCTAGAAATTTCTCTCTCTCTTTCTTTCTGTCTTTCTCTCTCTCTCTTTCTCTCTGTGTGTGTGTGTGTTATAAACTCGGTAACATACAAATGAATGTACAAATAGCCACTGAATATAGTTTTGAAAAGTTATGTTAACTGTTGAATTAGTTAGGAATATTTGTATGGTAAACAAATTAGAAATATTGATTTATTTTAAGATTTAAGGCATTTTTCTGATCTTTGTTTCTTTGTATATAAGTACAAAAAGAAATATTTTTACAAAAGCTTTTGAATTCCCGATTTTGTGGGGAACATATATTAGAATATATTTCAAACAACTTTAGAAATATATCCATCTCTCTCTCTTTGACTCCCTCTCGTTCTCTTTGCCTCTCTCTTTGTCTCTCCCTCGTTCTCTTTGCCTCTCGCTTTGCCTCTCTCTCTCTTTCTCTTTGCCACTCTCTTGCTCTCTTTGTCTCTCTTCCTCTCTCATTCTCTTTCTCTTTCTCTCTCTCTCTCTCTCTCTCTCTCTGTGCGTGAAATTTAAACTCGGTAACATAAAACTGACTATATAAATAGCCATGGAATATACTATCAAAAATATTTTCTTAAAGTTTGAGTTAGATAGAAATATTTTGTAACTTGCAGAATTTAAACATAATCTGTCCAAAGTAGAAGATCGTGACAGAATTATTTTCTACGGAGAAATAATGGTAGTTCCTGGGTTATTGAACTTTTCAAAAACAATTAATAAACACTTTCGAAAACTAAATATAACTCAACACAAAATGAAGTAATTAAATAGTTTCGGAATCTATAATAACGAATTTTGTCATCAAATACTGCAGACGAGAAAGAAATTTTCGGAAACAGGTAGAACAAAATTAAGAAGCAAATTGTTTCAAAAATTAAAGCAGAGATTTTCAAACGGAAAAGATGGGACGATTTTTGTTAACAAGAGTTTGACGAGAAAAATAAAGAAACTTTTAAGAATGTTCAATTAAGAAATGGATTTAGTAATAAAAATATCTTATTTTCTGAAAAACTAAAAATATAATTAGAGTCTATGGAATACTAAACAATTTTACCGATTTAGATACCTTTTGTTATGGACACGCGACGATAAGTCCATTCCCCATTCCTACTAAAGCGAAATCAATATTTGCCTGAATTATGTTATCCTCTTTAAGAGAAAATGACAATAAGTAGGAAAATATGAAGTTGTACATACATACGTCAAATTGCATGAAGATTTACAGTATCACCATTTTAACTATTAAAATAAGAAAGGTCAATCATGCATAAAGCATTGATTAAGAAACACTTTCCAACTGGAAAGCAAAATGCGATACATAGGGGCTATTTTTTTATTTACCGAAGTACGATAATTTATTTTATTTGAAAGCTTCATAAAAAAAAACTTTATTCAAATGACGTCATCGAAATATAAATCGTCCGGTTCTCTATGTAAAATCAGTGAATATTTCATGCATACACTTTTATTCCAGACACCAGAGTTAAATAATTTTGCATGTAAAAAAATCAACAATTCATATACAACGCATCCTTACAATCACTTGTTCACATTCTGAATCCATTAAAATTAGGCTTCGTTGTAGAAATAATCAAAGTTTGATGATCATTTAAACTAAAAAATATTTTAATTGCGTTGGTGCAGAATATAGATGAAAAAAAAATACGCAAAAATAAATCAATTTTAGGACGTATGCAACACAAAATATAAAGTTTAAAGAACTTTAAAAATCACGATTTTTACTCTGGAAAAAATATGGATGCCATATTTGTTTTTGAAGTGGCTCACGTTATCGCTTCATGTTATATGGGTGTCATTTTCATTTTAATTTTTATTTAAAAAACTACAGAACATATTTAGCTGAAATTGATTTTATATATATTTTATGGGATAATTTGAATATTTCCAAAAACTTTCGAAGCCATTTGTGAATTTTAAATACGCTTAAAAAATATTTGAAAAATTAGCCCTATAAGGTTTAATCTATTTCATTTTTTCAACCTGGGTTCAATCCAAAACTAATTAGGTGATATTATTCATTTACATTCCCATATGTTCCACAGACCGTCTCTACAACATACTAAAATTTCATTTTGGTAAAATCATTTTTACGGCAGTTATCGTGCGAACAAACAGACATACAGAATGAACAAAGACATAAACAATTTTCTCCTATGTTGTAAAGTGTTAAAAACAGATACTGGGCGTTATGCCAATTTTTAAATTGCGCATGCGCACTACGCTTACTGCAAATAACAAGTAAACAACTTTTTAAACAGCTAATTAAAAACTGTGCACTTACATGCATGATATGGACATGCTCCCGTATAGTAAATATGTTTCTGCAATTCAAATGTGTTACTTCGATTTCATTGTTTCTATGTATTCTAATTTAATTAATTGAATATTCAAATTTTTAAATTTGTTAGCTATTTTGTTTTCGATTCTCAAATATTGAAAAAAAGTTTTGTACTTCACATTTCATAATTATTTGTTAAATTAATTTTTAATTTGGAATACTTCCCTGCACCCATACGTCATATACGCTAGCCCAAAGTCCGGCTTTTTACTAATTTCGAAGCATTACTCTTGTGTTCCTTAATGCAAAATTTAAGAGCTCTTTTGGTTTGATTAAAATGACCAAGACCACATTAGTTTAGAAGCTTTGTTCTTGTGTTCCTTAATACGAAATTTAAGATATATTTTGGTTTGACCAAAATGACCGAAACAGCGTCCATTTGGAAAGTGATAAACTCCTTACCCATTCAAAGCAGGAATGAAGGGGGGGGGGGGAATTAAAAATCTGATGTGGGTAACACATGACTTTCCCTGCAGACTTATATCCACGTTCTCTTTATTTTAATTAAATTTAATTAACTTTTAATTCAATTTTCGTTTTCATTTGATAACTGGACTTATTTTCAAAGATGGCGTAGAGAAAATACGAAAAGACCAAAATGTCTCGAGAACGGCTACTCCTAGTGTACTGGGGTTGATCTTATTATTTTCTTCGTTAAAATTTACGTATTAAACAAGCATTTAATGGATATATTTGATTATACGTAGTTTTTCATTTTAGATTTTGGCGATTTTTGCGGGCCATTTTGCAAAAAAAGGCAGATTATTTTTTTCTGAATCCTACAAAAATCTAATCAGCACCAGGGTGACCCACAAGTGACTTATCTACCAAATTTTGTGGAATTCGGTCCATTAGTTTTTCAGCTAGAGTGGATACAAGCTTTTGCAAGCCATTTCGTAAAAAAGACGGGTTTTTTTTATCCCGAATCGTATTCAATACTAATCAGCACCAGACTCGCCCACAAGTGACTTACCGACCAAATTTTATGAAATTCGGTCGATTAGTTTCTTAATTAGAGTGGATACAACATCTGCACAGACAGACACACAGACAGACAGGCAGACACACAGACTCACAGACACACAGACACACACACACAGACGTCACGCTAAAAATAGTTTTTTCGTATTCTAGAGGTCTCGAAACGTGTAGATCCGTCGAAAACTCGAGTTGCGATTTTCGGCATGATTCCAATACTTTCCCTATACATTACCATGTATTGCAGGGAAAGTAAAAATCTGATGTGGGCAGCACATGACTTTCCCTGCAGATTTATATTAACGTTATCTTTATTTTAATTAAATTTATTTCACTTTTAATTCAATTTTCGTTCTCATTCGGTAACCGGACTTATTTTTAAAGGTGGCGTAGAGAAAATACGGAAACTAAAATATCTCGAGAACGGCTTATCCTAGTGTAATGGGGTTGGTCTTATTATTTTCGTCGTTAAAAATTACGTATTAAACGAGCATTTACTGGATATATTTGAGTATACCTAGTTCTTTAGTTTAGATTTTGACGATTTTTGCGGGCCATTTTGCAAAAAAAGGCACGTTATTTTTTTCCGAATCGTACAAAAATCTAATCAGCACCAGAGTCTCTCACAAGTGACTTATTTACCGAATTTTGTGAAATTCGGTCCAGTAGTTTTTCAGTTAGAGTGGATACAAGCTTTTGCGGGCCATTTCGCATAAAAAGGCGGGTTCTTTTATTCCGAATCGTACCCAAAACTAATCAGCACCAGCCCCGCCCACAAGTGACTTACCTACAAAATTTTGTGAAATTCGGTCCATTATCCATTAGTTACTTAGTTAGAGTGGATACAAAATCTGCACAGACAGACAGACAGACACACAGACAGACACACAGACAGACAGACTGACACACAGACACACACACAGACGTCACGCTAAAAATGGTTTTTTCGTATTCTAGAGGTCTCGAAACGTGTAGATCCGTCGAAAACTCGAGTTGTGATTTTCGGTATGATTCCAATACTTTCCCTATACATTACCATGTATTGCAGGGAAAGTAAAAATCTGATGAGGGCAGCACATGACTTTCCATGCAGACTTATTCACCTGAATCCTACAAAAATCTAATCAGCACCAGGGTGTCCCACAAGTGACTTACCTACCGAATTTTGTGAAATTCGGTCCATTAGTTTTTCAGCTAGAGTGGATACAAGCTTTTGCGGGCCATTTCGCAAAAAAAGGCGGGTTCTTTTATCTCGAATCGTATCCAAAACTATCAGCACCAGATTCGCCCACAAGTGACTTACCTACCAAATTTTATGAAATTCGGTCAATTACTTCTTTAGTTAGAGTGGATACAAAATCTGCACAGACAGACACACAGACAGACAGACACAGACAGACAGACAGACACACACACACACACACAGACGTTGCGCTAAAAATAGTTTTTTCGTATTCTAGAGGTCTCGAAACGTGTAGATCCGTTGAAAACTCGAGTTGCGATTTTCGACATGATTGCAATACTTTCCCTATACATTACCATGTATTGCAGGGAAAGTAAAAATCTGATGTGAGCAGCACATGACTTTCCCTGCAGACTTATATAAACGTTCTCTTTATTTTAATTAAATTTATTTCACTTTTAATTCAATTTTCGTTCTCATTCGGTAACTGGGCTTATTTTCAAAGGTGGCGTAGGGAAAGTAAGAAAAACTAAAATATCTCGAGAACGACTAGTCCTAGTGTAATGGGGTTGGTCTTATTCTTTTCGTTGTTAAAAATTACGTATTACATCAGCATTTAATGGATATATTTTAATATACCCAGTTCTTTAGTTTAGATTTCAACGATTTTTGCGGGTCATTTTGCAAAAAAAGGCAGGTCATTTCTTTTCGAATCGTACCAAAATCTAATCAGCACCAGGATAACCCACAATTGACTCATCTACCGAATTTTGTGAAATTCGGTCCATTAGTTTTTCAGTTAGGGTGGATATAAAATTTTGCGGGCCATTTCGCAAAAAAAGGCGGGTTCTTTTATCCCGAATCGTAGCCAAAACTAATCAGCACCTGACTCGCTCACTAGTAACTTACCTACCAAATTTTGTGAAATTCGATCCATTAGTCTTTTAGTTAGAGTGGATACAAAATCTGCCCAGACAGACACACAGACAGACAGACACACAGACAGACAGACAGACAGACACACAGACACACACACAGACGTTACGCTAAAAATAGTTTTTTCGTATTATAGAGGTCTCGAAACGTGTAGATCCGTCGAAAACTCGAGTTGCGATTTTCGGCATGATTCCAATACTTTCCCTATACATTACCATGTATTGCAGGAAAAGTAAAAATCTGATGTGAGGAGCACATGACTTTCCCTGCTGACTTATATTAACGTTCTCTTTATTTTAATTAAATTTATTTCACTTTTAATTCAATTTACGTTCTCATTCTGTAACCGGGCTTATTTCCAAAGGTGGCGTAGGGAAAGTACGAAAAACTAAAATATCTCGAGAACGGCTAGTCCTAGTGTAATGGGGTTGGTCTTATTCGTTTCGTCGTTAAAAATTACGTATTAAATCAGCATTTAATGGACATATTTGAGTATACCCAGTTCTTTAGTTTAGATTTGGACGATTTTTGCGGGCCATTTTTAAAAAAAAAGCAGGTCATTTTTGTCCGAATCATACCAAAATCTAATCAGCACCAGGGTAACCCACAATTGACTCATCTACCGAATTTTGTGAAATTCGGTCCATTAGTTTTTCAGTTAGGGTGGATATAAAATTTTGCGGGCCATTTCGCAAAAAAAGGCGGGTTCTTTTATCCCGAATCGTACCCAAAACTAATCAGCACCTGACTCGCTCACTAGTAACTTACCTACCAAATTTTGTGAAATTCGATCCATTAGTTTTTTAGTTAGAGTGGATACAAAATCTGCCCAGACAGACACACAGACAGACAGACACACAGACAGACAGACAGACAGACACACAGACACACACACAGACGTTACGCTAAAAATAGTTTTTTCGTATTATAGAGGTCTCGAAACGTGTAGATCCGTCGAAAACTCGAGTTGCGATTTTCGGCATGATTCCAATACTTTCCCTATACATTACCATGTATTGCAGGAAAAGTAAAAATCTGATGTGAGGAGCACATGACTTTCCCTGCTGACTTATATTAACGTTCTCTTTATTTTAATTAAATTTATTTCACTTTTAATTCAATTTACGTTCTCATTCTGTAACCGGGCTTATTTCCAAAGGTGGCGTAGGGAAAGTACGAAAAGCTAAAATATCTCGAGAACGGCTAGTCCTAGTGTAATGGGGTTGGTCTTATTCGTTTCGTCGTTAAAAATTACGTATTAAATCAGCATTTAATGGACATATTTGAGTATACCCAGTTCTTTAGTTTAGATTTGGACGATTTTTGCGGGCCATTTTTAAAAAAAAAGCAGGTCATTTTTGTCCGAATCATACCAAAATCTAATCAGCACCAGGGTTACCCACAAGTGACTCATCTACCGAATTTTGTGAAATTCGGTCCATTTGTTTTTCTGTTAGAGTGGATACACGATTTTGAGGGCCATTTCGCAAAAAAAGGCGGATTCTTCTTTTCCGAATCGTACCCAAAACTAATCAGCACTAGATTCGCCCACAATAGACTTACCTACTAAATTTTGTGAAATCCGGTCCATTAGTTTTTTAGTTAGAGTAGATACAAAATCTGCACAGACAGACACGCAGACAGAGAGACACACACACAGACGTCACGCTAAAAATAGTTTTTTCGCATTCTAGAATTCTTGAAGCGTGTAGATCCGTCGAAAACTCGAGTTGCGATTTTCGACATGATTCCAATACTTTCCCTATACATTACCATGTATTGCAGGGAAAGTAAAAAGGGAATGAAAAATGTGTTATAAGGTTTAATGCAACTAACTGACGTAATAAGAACCTTAAATGATATAAACCGTAGACAAACCTCTTGACGTTGTGCGTTGGAAACCAATTTCAACTTGTAGAATTCGTTCAATGTCTTGCCCACAATAACAGTATTATAGCAATAAAAAGCGGCCAAATATTTAAGATATCTCACAATAAGGTGCCTGTGAATCAGAACGCAAATTTTAGGGACAAGACGTATATATATATATAAGCAAAAAAGAATAAAACATTGTGCTGCATAGAGTGATTAAAATAACCATAAGTAAGCATGGCAGCAGAAGATATTTATGGGTTATTGAGAATGTGGAAGCCTTTTTAGCAATAAAACATCAAGCTATGATATTTGATTATTGCATTCCAATTCAAAAGCATACTGATTTGCAAGATACTATGGAATTAATTAAACTAAGCAAATTAGGGAGATAGCCACTATGGCAGAAATCTTGAACTAGAATATCAACTTCGAGACCATTTAAAACTTAAAATATTCAAATTAGGTGTCATGAAGCAAAGGAATAATAAAATTATCTCAAAACCAATTTGCTTATTTGTCGAACCTTTTTACTCTAAATCACAATTGTTCAGGAGAAAGGGTCTTCCCCCAAAATAAAAAAGATACTTCCATTGCAGGTAACAGTACGCATGGACCGGTTTCGCGCGTATTATGCATTCATGAGCATGGAATAACCGTTAACTGCAATGCCAGCCAGAAAACTTATTATTTGCCGCAATTTTGCGAACTTATATCGGAACTGATAATTTTAGTCCTTCAAGTTGCCGGCATAAAATTCGTATATTTTTCAGCTCGGGCTACATGAAGCTTCAAATGACGAATTTTTTGAACTAGATATCAGTAACGGTGTAAGTGTCTGATTTAATGACCACTAGCCATTGAGAACTCTCGAAGCGCATGTGATAAGATCAGTTATAGATATGTGGGAAAATGTGTAAACCGCGTTATACATGTAAATGACATTAAATAAAAAAGCCGAATTCGTAATAAAAATATTCATCAATGAAGTGTCATCGATTTAAGTGGATAATATATCATGCATAAAAATTATAATTTAAAAAGTTTTTTTAAATAATAATTTACAAACGAAAGCTTTTGAAAATATATGATTTTCTTTTAATTGTAATACTTTATGAATATGCGAGAAACATGAATAGAGTCTTACGCGACACATATTTAGGCTTAAATTAATTTATTTGGAGTTTGGAACCTTTATTTTCTATTTTATTTCAAGAACTATTATGAATTTAATTATAAGACCCCAATACCGACACGTTTAATCAACGAAGTTCTTTAATTACCTGAAAGGTTGGAAAGTTTCAGAAACGCCTCAAACGATATAGTAAAGATCTGGCTAAATAAATTTTAAATTCAAATTGAATTTCATTTAAAATTCGTGTCATCGTTTGACTCTCAAGATATCCGATGTATAATTACCAATATAATAATATAATATTTGCATCTCAAATATGGTCGACCCCCTGATTGGTCCTTCTTTATTCTCTAATTTTATAAACAATGTATTTCCATGTGCGCTCAACCAATATAAAAGGCAGTTAATTGGTAATACATTCTATCCCAAACCAAAGAAAAATATCAAAACAAAGTGCAATATTACCCCCATTTCCTTAATTTCCTGAAAAAATAACATATAACTTTTTATAGAAAATAAATTTAATTATTTATGAATCATTTACTGCAGAAAATTAAACTTGAGTTATGAACCTCATTCTACTTAGAGTGCTTCTAATTGTTCGAGAATAAAATACAAACAAAAACAGATGAACTTCGAAATTTAGTTAAAGATCACTTAGCGAAAAGTATTTTATGAAGTGCTTAAAGAAGTCGATGTGGAAGGGTAAATGGAGATACTTTGTATTTATTTTTTGTTAAATGTAGCGTCAAATTTGTTTAATCACATTCGGGCTGAATAAATACTCTAAATCAACCAGATACTGGTATACAGTTATAGTCAAGTACAATTAAAACAAAATTAAAAAAATCTTACACTTTAATAATTATGTTTGGAATATTACATTTCAAATATGAACAAGCCATATTTAAGATTTTATATTTCATGAAGTTCATAATTCAAATTATACTAAAACTTATGCAAAATTAAACCTCATATTATAAGCTCAATTGTGACCAATCATCTTGCATCAAGGCTGCTTATACCTCGGTTGCCTGAATCCATAGAAAAAATAAACACTACCAAAGTATCAAAATTGCAGAATGTATTAAAACTAAAGCCATGGGCAGTGCCTCTGATTTGTCTGTTCACCCTAGAAAAGAGTTTGTTCCTTACTAATTCCCCCGTGGTGATGGGACGCTTATGCACCACGTTCACAAGCCCCCAGGGTGGTCCATGGCGAAGGGGAGGATATTTGCAGCTTCACTTTCATAGAGGCTCCCCGAAGGGCGGATGTCTGACTTCGCCTCGGCTTGACAATATCCATACCTGCTGGCGGATTCGAACCCGCATTCCGGCCATCCAGCGATCAGACGGAAACGCATACCCTCACCGCTCGACCACCGGATCGTTGTTGCGATTGTTAGATTAACAACAGAGTCATGCATGTCTTCCCACTCATCTCAACAGAATTAAAATTGCAAACAGTCAAGGTGTTCCCTCTACATTAGTGGTTGTTGTTGTTGAGACCCAGACCGTCCGACCTACCAGAAAGGTGTAAGGTAACTGTTCTATATTAGTGGTGAAAAGATGAATGACTACCATCTTCTTCTCATTTGTCCATCCTTGTGAGGGACTATCTGCATCCGGTATTGGGGTGCTATAAACCTGATACCATCTCTGCAGTTATTTGCCCATTTAATCTTTACTTATTTACTTCTTTATTTTTTATCTATTTAATCTTCACCTATATGTTACCTATTTTAATAATTTGTGTTTTGTATTTTTCTGTGATTTGTTCTTTCCTGTGGGCTTCAGTTATTTTCTAGTATCAAAAAATATTTTTAAGGCATTTTCTTTTGTGGATGCGTGTATCTGTCTATATTTTAAAACACCAAGAAAAATCGGCCATAAGATGTTTAGCCGATCATTCTTAATATATTTCTTCTATTCCTTTTATGTTTTTGCTGTTGTTGTAAAGACCCAGACAGCCCGACCTACCACAAAGGAGTAAGGTAACTTTTTATGTCTTTCTTAAACCTTTCACTTAACTCCTACTTTATGGCATCTATATTTTCCAGAAAGAAATCATAATATAGGGAATTGATGTTGCTTATATTGCATCCTAACAACTTGAATTTCTATATCATATCAGCCATGATTTATTTATAATTGGAAATTATACGGTTGCCTAGATTATTGTTCATAACATTTGTGAATCTATATACCATTTTTCTTTTATCCCATCTGCCGCATTTTTTTCAAAATGGAGAAATTTAATATGTTTTCTTTAGTTCCATCAAATATCCCTTCTTCTATCTGCTGTTCATTTTCGTATTACTAGATATTTTTACTAGTAATACGAGTCCCATCAAATATCCCTTCCTCTATCTGCTGTTGATTTTCGTATTAATAGATATTTTTATTTTATATATATACAGGGTGTCCCCAAAATGACTCACACATTTGAAAAATGCATTAAAAAAACAGAAGGTGATAGGAATGTAGCGTTTGCTGCATTGTACTTAGGAAACATGAGAATTTTGTTCAACCAATTTTAAAAATTTGTTACAAAGATCACCAAAAGGTGGCGCTGCGGTTGTGTGATAGCTGCAGGGAAACGAATACTGTCAGATCTCCATTCTGTATTTTGCTCACCATTTTTCTAGCGTATGTTTCTCAAATATTTCAAGTTGCTGTTGGATTATTCGTTGAAAATGGTTTATTCGTTAGAATAGCGGAGATTTCTTGACCTGACCATTCCGGCTAAAATGTTTGCACAGGTGTTTGCGAATTTCGTTCTCAGAATGCGCCATGTTGTTGCTGCAAATGGTGGTTATTTTGGAAACATAGTATTGTAGTTTTTGCAACATGTTCATACCATTTAGTTTTCCCATTCAGCAGCGCCACTTGTTGGCGACCATTGTAACAAATTTTGAAAATTGGCTGAATAAAATTCCCTGGTTTCCCAAGTACAATGCAGCAAACGCTATATTTTTATAGCATTCTGTTTTGCATTTTCCAAATGTGTCAGTCATTTTTGGGACACCCTATACATAAAGTATAAGGGAAGTATTGTGACGGGGACGAAAATTCGAATTTGAGTTTTTGACGGGAGAGCACGTTTCAACCATCCCTGAACGCAAATCAAATGTTTTTGAGGTGATGTTTGTGTGTGTGTGGAGACGATATTTGACGAACGAATTTAGCAATTTAAAAGAAATTGTGTACAAAAATTGCAATCTTTGAATACTGGGAATCTATTGTTTTCAAACGTAATCGAATGTTCAGAATCCTCAAAATTTTTGAGTGAAATTTTGAAAAACACATCAAAATATCAAAACCTCAATAAAGTTACGCAAATCATCAATTTTTATGAAAATTTCCATTGGAAAGCGATTGACATAAATTTTAGAACGCTAGCACAAGCCGTTCTCGAGATATTGCAAATTTTCCAAAGAAAAATTGTCAAAAAATCGCATAGAAAAAAAAAATCTTAACTATTGTGAAATAATATGTTCGCTTTTAATATATAATAGAATGTGATAAATCTGTTAACATCATTCTCGTGAATTTAGCGCGTTCTATTCATGAGAAAAGATACTTTAGGTAATAGTCCTGTATTTGTTTTCCAAAAGTCATTTATCGACTATAAGAATAACCTATTTCTTCGCCCATAACGCTTGGCGATATTTTGGCGACAAATTTGACGGTAAGTCACCACTTGGCGATTTTTTAAATGTTGTCAAATTAACGAAAATCGATAAAAATGACGCTACATCAATGAACATTACGACGAAATTGATGAAAATTCAATAACTTTAGTGGGATGTCTCCAACTTGAATATTTAACGACTTTATGAATATTGCAAAATAAACGAAAGTGCCGCAGAATTGATAAAAATATCTCCAAATTGATAAAAATGGCTCTAAATGGGAGGTAATGCAAATTTTTAATTCTGTCATATGGCGGGCATACCGTCTAGTATACTCCTATTAGAAAGCTCTTCTTCTCAATTGTCTGCAACAGTTGTCGATACATTTAGCGAACTTTGTGAATAATCTAATGACATATCGCCAACTTATCAATATTTAGCCCCAGATTGATGAACATATCATCAAAATTGTAAATTTGACGCCAAGTTAATGAAAATAACGCTTATTGATGAATTTATTATTTACATATTTTAATATATGGACTATATTGCTTATTGAGAATGAAAAAAATATTGATAATTAGTAATTTAGAATTGCGCGAAATATAAGTTAATTGGGTACGAAAAAGTTTTGCATGCTATCATCCGGAAAAGCCACAAATGTACAATTCAACATTAAATACAGTGTGTCATGGATCTGATACATCCATTTCGAACAATAAGTGCTTGCAATTTCGTCCTCATTCGCTCAACGGCATATCGGCGTCTGGCCAGTTCGTGGATCCAGGTCTATTTCCGGTTGGGGCAAGGTTATCTGCAAACTTATGCATCATTATTTCACTGCTAAAGACGTAAATTCATTGCATTATATAAGGAGAGTCATGTGTTGCCCCCATCAGAATTTTTATATTTATACTAGCAGCATACCCGTTCTTCGTACGGAGTATATAATATATAGAAACTTGAAATTCATAATCATGCCCAAATTCTTATAATATACTAAATGACATGTTTAATCAAAATATTCTGTTAAAATATTTAATATAATGCTCCTAAAAAGAAGTTTAAGAATCTCTGTTCTCGCTAAATAAAATTATCTTCATGGACATATCTGAAGAATAAAACATCTTGGACCCCTTATGTAAGCAAATATAAAAAAAATATGGAATTGAATCAATATATGCAAAATAAAAGCGTTAAAATTGTATGGGACCCGTACTAATTATATACGCGAATATTAGAAAATATAACCTGTATTAGTAGATTACATGTATAAATTGAAAATACCAATAAACCCGTAATCTTTAAATCTGAAGACAGTCATTTATTCCAATATATGTCAAAATTAAAGTGCTAAAATTATATGGGAAGATATACACGTACTACTTATAATGTCCGATTATTAGTAGAAGATTACCCGTATTACAATATGAGTCTCAAATGTTTTTGGCAAAATACAACAGACGACGTAATAAATTGAAAATATCATTAAACCCCTTGATCTTCATACCAGAAGGCTGTACTTGATTCCAATATATATGCCAATATATGTCAAAATATATGCCAATATACCTGTACTACTTATATTCTCCTAGGTTAGAAGATATACCCGTGCATTCCTAGAAGATTACTCGTACAACGTACAATATGCGTGTGTCAGCAATTTTTGCCGCAATAAAACAATGGCGTAATAACTTTAAAATATCAATAATCCCTGAATCAATAATTCCGGAAAATATCAATAATAATAATGTTTAAACCAGAAGAGTATAATTGATATTATCCAGTCCAAAATGAAATGGCAATGAAATTTATTTTATATACATATCTTCATTATTCAAATCGGAAAGGATTTAATAAAAATCGTCTGCCGCATAAACACATTGGATTTAAATCCGTTGCTAAGCGACATGATATCATTTGCTTCAAATAAATTGGTAGAAAAAATATCGTCTAAATAGTTATATTTCTATGGAACATTTGGCGACAGTTTCGTCAAATTAGCGACATTTTAAAAAATCGCCAAATTTATCGCCAAGTGGGACTGTAGAACTGACAGTTCCACTTTGCGACAAATTGACGAAATATCATCACAATACTATCCCCTAACAAAAAACAATTAATATCATTTATGTAGCGCAATTTTATCAATTTCAAGATATTTTTATAGATTTGAAAACATTTTTATCAATTTGGTGACATTTTAAAAATTCGCTAAATGTATTACTAAGTAGGATGGTTGGTCTGACAGAGAAATGCTAACCAAACATCATTTCAGTACTCTCTTCTAACAAAACAAAAAAATATTTCATTGATATGTAGAAGACCCAAGCCACACGACCAACCCGAAGGTTTATGGCAGCTGTTTGTGTGTCGTTTATATCAATTTGGCGACATTTCCGTCAATTTGGCAAAGTTTAAGAAAAGTTGTCAAATTAGCGATATCCCTCCAAATTCGTAGCTTTGAATTTGCAGATCTGAATGAAACATTCTTATCCCGTTTCAATATACTAAATGAAAACACTACAATTGTATTAGAAGATATACCCGCTCTACTCTTTTTCTGTTTCAACAATCGGCTATATGAATTTATTGGCTAAACACAATATATGAGTTTAGTAGCTAAATACGATATAAGCTTGAAAACTCTTTGCCAAAATAAATGCAATTGATGTACGCAGTCAGCAATTAATATAATTAAAAGAAAAATCAAACCGTCCATTCATAAGATATACTTTTATATCCATTTATCCATTTATTTATTATTTAAATCGAAAAAAAATAATAAAAACATTAACAAACACATTTAATTTAATTGCGATGCCGAGCAACATGATATATCCTCCTAAAATGTTAAAATTTATTAACCACTAACAGCACACCCGTTATTCGTACGGAGTGTATAATTTAAAGAAACTTAAAGTTCGCAATCATGTGCAAATTCTGTTAAAATATTAAATTTATTGCTCCTAAAGAGAAGTTTAAGAATATATGTTCCCACTATGCAAAATTATCTTCACGATCAGATCTGAAGAATAAAACATCCTGCCCCCTTTTGTAAGCAAATTTACAGAAGAAAAAATAGGAATTGAATGAATATATGCAACCCCGTACTAATTATATTGTCGCAGATCAGAAAATATGCCAATGTGTTAGTAGAAGATTACCCGTATTACAATATGCGTCTCAAAAATATTTGCTAAAATAAAAGAGATGACGTAATAAATTGAAAACATCAATAATATCCGTACTCTTTATACCAGAAGGTCGTAATTGATTCCAATATATGCCAATATATATCAAAACATATGTCAATATACCTGTACTACTTATATTCTCGTAGATTAAAAGATATACACGTGTATTTGTAGAAGATTCGTACAACATACAATATATGAGTTTAAACAATTTTTGTCATAATAAAATAATTGCATAATAACTTGAAAATATCAATAATCCTTGAATCAATAATCCCCGAAAATATAAATAATAATAATTTTTAAACCTGAAGACCGTAATTGATATTATCCAGTCAAAAATGTTATAAGAAAAATCAAATCGTTCTTTTCTAAAATATATTTTTATATCCATTTATTTATTATTCAAATCGAAAAAATAATTATTAAAATTAACAGACAGATTTAATTTAATTGCGTTTCTGAGTAACATGATATAAGATAGAATCTTATAACATGTTAAATATGTGATGTCTTATAACATAAACTGCGAAATTAAATAACGATTTTGATTTCTCTATACTTCTCATTGTTCCGTAAAAGCTTGTTTTAAATAAACCATGAACCATGGAGATAGATTTCCCCTTTAAATCATGTTTCAAACAATTCATGTTTTCAGAAAGTGACTAATTAACGCAAAAAATCTCCCATCAAACTCAGAGATTAAATTTTAATTCACTTTCAAACGATTTTCAAGCTTTTCGTTTGGATAAACCACGGAGTTAGGGAGTAGAACTCCTAGGAAAAAGTTCCGTTTTTCATTAATATCTCGACAACCCCAGGTCTTAGAAACTCGAAACTTGGACAAAATTTATGGGGGGATATTTCAAGGCTATTCACCAAATTTCATTAAATTCGGTTCAGCCGTTTTTCCGTGATGATGAGACAAACGAAAATTTCGTTTTTTACTAATATCTCGAGAACCACTGGTCGTAGAACCTCAAAACACGGATATAATTTTAAGTGGGGCTATTTCTGGGCTACCCACAAAATTTCATCAAATTCGGTTCAGCCGTTCTCCCGTGATGGTGTGACAAACAGACAGACAGACAGACAGTCAGACAGACAGATTTTCATTTTTATTTATATAGATTTACATCTTTGGTCTTAACAAAGATTTTCTTCCTGGGTCACGAGATGAAACCATTTATTGGCAAACTCCTTTCCTTTGGTGGTGTTGCTGTTCTGTCTTTATCCCGGAGCCAGGGGCCAAATTATGGTTTCGAAGTTTATTGATACTTTTAATAAACCTCTTTTAATATTACTTCAGAAGTATTTTCTTTCGGATAAGATTGGCAAAAGTTTGATAAAATTTTTAAGTTCGTATATTTGTCAAGCTATAGCAATAGTCAGAATCTCGTATATGATACTGAAAATTATCGAATTGTTAAAAGCAGGAATGTTTAACTACTAAACAGTGCGTCTACTCATATGAATTTTAATGTCGATAAAAATAAAATAAATATTAAAAAACTAATTTAAATAATTATAATATTTAATAACTAATTTAAATTACATAATTATTTAATAATGAATTATGCTCAATTCATTTAAAAACAAATCTGTAAAATGAAAATTTTAAGACATTTTGATACCCTACAGCCCCCTCCCCCGTGAACGGAGCAACTAATCCGTAACCGCTTATAAAGTGGAAAAATGTTACTTTAAAGAACTTTGCAAAATAATTTAAGCAGAACTAAATTATGGCCGTCCTTTATAAATAGTATTAGTCCTCCATAATATTATAATTCTCTACAGAAAGTTTTAATTTATATTTATCTAATAATTTTATCTATATTTTTCTATCCCCAAGACGAGCCAGTAGTAATAAATAATCATAATAACTGCTGTTATATAATAAAACATAAAAATATTTAACACCTAATGAAACACTAATAAGCCCAGGGTGAAATTCGTAACAGCTAATTTGGCAAGACTCATATTCGATGCAGTTTTCAATTCAATAAACCTGCTTGCTTTCTATCAAACTGTTTTCAACATAGTTGTTTTCGCTGTAGTGGATTGCCGGAAAGTTGTAGTTGGTAAACTGATTTTCAATGTATTTGAGTGAAACATATTAAATAACCTTATGCACACATTTAAGAAAATATGGTTTATTCACAATTTCCAATTTTATAAAATATAATGTATATTTGGGCGTGAGGTTTATGTCAAAAAGGAAAACTTTGAAGTTATTGAGATATTTTAATATAGCGGAAGTCCATTGTTGTAATTTTTTTATTCAAGTATTCGTCTTAACTCTGGCAAATGCATTGTTAGAAACAGCAGTACTTTCTTCCGGCTTTTAGGATCCATCCCACTAGTTTAATTGAAATAGATCGTTATTAGGCGATACTATACATATATGTCAATTATTCTCATGTTTTTAAATACATGACTTCATGCACAGCTGCCATTATATCGGCTTTGGGAGAGATTTTATTAATAAACTCATTTGGCATGTGTGCTAAGTTTTCCATTGTCAATAAATTCAGTCTAACTCCCAGCTTTCAGGTCATGGTAATTAGAATTTTTGCTTCATAGATTACTTATTTAAAATATCACAATGATTGTGCAAACACATAATTTGTTTTTTCTAAAATAAAAAATTTCTCTACTGCATAAAACCTCGTTAAAAATCATATAAAATACGAAATAACATGACAGTAAAACTAAAAGAACGTTCATAGATTACTTATTTAAAATTCTAAAATAACAAATTTCTCTACTGCATAAAACCTCGTTAAAAATCATATAAAATACGAAATAACATGACAGTAAAACTAAAAGAACGTTCATAGATTACTTATTTAAAATTCTAAAATAACAAATTTCTCTACTGCATAAAACCTCGTTAAAAATCATATAAAATACGAAATAACATGACAGTAAAACTAAAAGAACGTTAAACTGACGCTGAACTATTGATTCATAAACTAATTAAGTTGTAAACATAGTTACATAAACATATTTATAGTTTATTATAAAATAGCGATTTCTGTTATAGCACATATTTTGAACAAGCAACTAAATTTGGCTAAATAAGAAATATGATTTTCTTTGAATAGTCTCACATTTTAATATTTGCTTGTTTTGTTTAAATTTGATCTTCAGTTTTTTAATTGTATATATGATAAATTGTTTCCTATCGTTGTTTGCACTATTTTCTTTTCTTAATCATTCAGTTATTTTTTCTTTGATGTTTTTTACATTACTACGTATGTACACTACTTTTTCACTTTTAAATTTGTTAATACTAATAATAATATTTTTGTATCACTTTTTGTATCTATGCTGCAGACATCTAAAAAAGAGGGACATATATCATATGTCCTCTTGTAGAAAAAAAATATCCACATAATTATATTTTTAACTCTTGAAATCAAGTAATGAATAAAATTAAATACAAAAATTATGTATTGCAGAAAAAATATAAATGAAATTTTAATATTCAAGGAAACATTTTAGAAGGAATTTGTCCACTGTCACTGGAGTGTTAACTTTAAAATATCTTACAGAATATAGGAATAAACAGATTGTGTCACAGTCATCTATATAAAACTGTTTAACATTTGGCTCCAAAAGAAAGCATTGGTGGATTAGTGGATTGGTTTCTTCTATTCAAAAGATTTTTCAAATTGAATGTTTTGGTTAAAAATGTTTTTGGTTCATACTTGCATCTCTGGAATTGCGTATATGGATTAATTCAATACTCTACAGGTTTCATGTGTGCACAAGACTTGATTTGAGCCGGTTATACAGTTTAAAATATATGAAAATATGTATAGATGAAGAAGAAGGTCCATCTTCAAAATTGTATTATGTCCTTGCATCAACTGCCACACCAAGATTTCAACCTACGGTTAAGTTCTGATCAGCAACTTACTAGTTCGTATTAGTAACAAAAGTCCATGGGTTTCATTCAGAAGCTCCATAGGTCTTGTGCAAAATGAGCCATGGATGTACACATTCATATCATTGACAAAGCAGCAACTTCAGCACGTTGGTAAACAGCTGAAAAAAATTATATAAGACAATGTTATTCATTCTATAAGATACTCAGGAAATTCATCAAAAAAGTAGGTATTGTTTCGAGAGAGCCAATCTCTAGCCACAATGATTTTTATTTAATTTTACTGTGAAAAACTTTGAACTTTTTAACGCTTCTTTTAAAACAGCTTAGGAATCAGGTGATTTTCCTTCAGTGGACAACATTTTCATAGATCAGTACCGCAAATAATATTAGCCAATTGTATTATGACACTACATTTACAAAATATTGATTTTGTTTTAAATGTATGATTAACTTTTAATGAGCATTGTATAAACATCACCTATTGACAAGCGAAAATAGTGATATTAGACTTTTACTGGATAACAAGAGCAGGATGAGCAGCTACGAACAGGAAGTACAACATATTGTCCGTCGAAGTCCTTCCGGTTTAAAGTTTATTTAAATACGCAGAACAATGAGCATAATTGTCCAAGGCATTTTGCATAAAAACTTATACTGCCACAAAATGTATTATATATTGATACGAAACGATACGCTATTGATTTGTACCTGATATTGAATATATACCTGATCCTATGGTTATGAAATTCAGAGGGAATTATTCAGGCTCTGATGTTACTTCCAGCTTCTCTAATCTCCCTGTGGATAGAACGTCTGTGTTTTTCACCATAAGATCGATCTAATTAAAAAGTTTCTTGACACCGAAACTGCGTTATTTTTTATAAAATAATATTGATATTTCCTAAATTTTCCTTTGTGGTAAATAAATAGCAAGGACTTTTGAAGCATATGGGTAGATATCTTAATATTGGTCAATTGGGCTAAACAGTTACCAAGAAAGCTCAATATTTGATGTTTCGACACAAAATATTAATGTCTTGGAGTGACATAGTTGAAGATTGCAGCACTGCAGAAATCAAGTGTATTATGATTGCAGAGGACTTGTTAACGAAACCGTATCTCTCCCTCGACGTTGAGTTGAAACTAAACTTCCAAGTTGATCTCTTTGTTTATATGGGGTATGCAATTCCTTCCATAGACATGATCTTCAGTAAAAGTAGTCATTATGTTCTGGGGAGTCACGGCGATCCTCATAATACAAAGATTGTGGAAGTTGAGCCATTCAATGGAAGGTGTAAAAGCAATACTCAGAAACTAAGTACTTGACCAGCTAACCTAAGGCATTTATTTATACAGGTTAATGTATCAGCCATTGTTTCGCCAGGTGATCTTACCATATATCGTCTGACGGTAATATTGCAATGGCAATTGTGTATTGTATGGCTAATAATTGTCAAGAAATTCACCTTCAAAATTATCGGTTGTTCTGAAATACATTGTGTTAATAAAGGCTGAGTAATTAATTGTAGAAAATGTAATTAATGTGCAACAAGCTTAGCAATCACTTCGTACAGAAAACGAAAATGGCGTTTCATTTGACAGCTTTTGTATATATATATATATATACTATAGCTTACTAAAATATGAAGGATACTATGCAAATATTATTAAATAAAGAATTTAAAGTTATTAAGTAAATGGATTGAAAATGCAAAATACATTTAATTTATTGCGCAAATGCAGCTCATAAATAAAATGATTTCAATAATAATAGAAGTTTGAAAATCCAATGAACGAAAAGTAAGAAGATGTAACACGATAAACCTAACTTTTTAAAACACCCACAGAATAAAATATAATACAGCAAATCATCAATCAAATGGATAAAAAATACTAAACACAAGCTATCAAGTTACAGAAAATCAACCAAATTAAAAGGTATGTAAACAAAAAAAAAAGAAAAACTTAAACTAAATTCAACTATCTAACTGGCTTACAAAACAAAAGTAAAAATTAACTAATCCTCAAGCAAATGGAAAAAAAATAAATAAAATAAATATCGAATCAACAAGTCAATGAAAAATATGTAATATAAAGGTATGGTATCGAAATAAGTATAACAAACGAAATCAAGCACAAACGCCATACACGTGGACGAGTCTCTAAGCCTCAAGTAACTATTTCTAAATCGTTTATAGATATAATCTATCTATTTCTTCAGAAACATACATTTTTGTGTTTGCATCTACAAAAAACTTGGACATGATTAGATTTTTGTAGAGGTTAACAATTCATGATTTAGGCTTAGAGCCTCGTCCACGTGTATGGCGTTTGTGCTTGATTTCGTTTGTTATACTTATTTCGATACCATACCTTTGTATTACATATTTTTCATTGACTTGTTGATTCGATATTTATTTTATTTTTTTTTTTCAATTTGCTTGAGGATTAGTTAATTTTTACTTTTGTTTTGTAAGCCAGTTAGATAGTTGAATTTAATTTAAGTTTTTCTTTTTTTGTTTACATACCTTTGAATTTTGTTGATTTTCTGTAACTTGATAGCTTGTGTTTCGTATTTTTTATCCATTTGATTGATGATTTGCTGTATTATATTTTATTCTGTGGGTGTTTTAAAAAGTTAGGTTTATCGTGTTACATCTTCTTACTTTTCGTTCATTGGATTTTCAAACTTCTATTATGTATATATATATATATATATATATATATATATATATATATATATATATATATATATATATATATATATATATATATATATATATATATATATATATATATATATATATGTATATATATATATATATACATATACATATATATATACATATATATATATATATATATATATATATATATATATATACATATATATATATATATACATTTATATATATATATATATACATTTATATATATATATATATATATATATATATATATGTATATATATATATATATATATATATATATATATATGTATATATATATATATATATATATATATATATATATATATATATATATATATATATATATATATATATATAATTGCTAACATATATATACAGAGAGAAAGATGGAATATTAGATTAAATACAATTAATATGCTCAACGTTATGTATTTCCCCTACTTTAACCTCAGAACAAGACCATAGCGGATAAGAAAATACGATGTTTGTTTCAATAGTGTAATGGAACAACTAACTTAAATAATTTGACCACATATTTCTATAACTTAAGAATACTTTCCATTTAAATCTAATATATACATAAACAACTCATCAAGAAAATTAGTTCATCAACCAAGATTTGACAAAATGTTCCCCAAGAGTAAATTAGACTGCACTTAACTTCAAATAGCAGTTAAAAATTAATTGTATTATAATATGCCATACGCCTTGACAGAAAATCGATGACATGAGGCTTAATTGTAATTACTTTTCATTTAAAAGATAATTTGTTTCAGTTTCAATCTTTCGTTCAAAGCCTTTTATCACATTTTGATCCCTGAGGTAATGAAAGAAATTTGTTAAAGAAAGTGTGGAAGGGATATATCTAAACCTGGGGTGAAAATACAAATTATGCATTATACCGGAGGAATTTCAAACCTAAAATAGGGAATTCAGAATGTAGTTAAATAGCTAAAGTAGATACAGTAAGGAAGTTAATGTTGTTAAGTAGTAAACGCCGTTTATCAATTGTAAATTAAGTTTTGAAAGAGAGCACCTGCAAAAGCACATAATTTCATCACGCGAAATATTTTTATTCATAAATTTTAGTTTCATTCATAAATATTTAGTTTATGTAGTTACATCATTTACTTACGCTATCTTTAATGGGCTCGCGGCTCCCAGATCGTGAAGATGCCATATTTTTACTTTCCTTATATACATAATGTATAAGGAAAGTATTGCGACGGGATCGAAAATTCGAATTCGAATTTTCAACGGGAGAGCACGTTTCAAGCATCCCTGATCACAAATCGAGCATTTTTGAGGTGATGTCTGTGTGAGTGTGTTTTTGTCAGTGAGTCTGTGGAGACAATATCTCACGAATGAAAGGAGCGATTCGAATGAAATTTGGTACAAAAATCACAATCCGTGAGTACTGGAAGACTGTTGTTTTTAATCATATTCGAATGTTCAGAACCCTCCTAAATTTTCTAGTGAAACTTAGAAAAAATTATCAAAATTTCAAAACCTTTAATAAAGTTACGCAAATAGACACTTCTTATGTAATTTCTCCTTAGAAAACGATTGTCATAAACTGTAGGACGCTAGCATGAACCGTTCTCGAGATATTGCATATGTTTCAAATATATTTATCAAACAATCAAGTAAAATAAAAAAAAATATTAACTCTTAAGAAACATGTTCAGTTTTCATATGTAATATCATGCGATAAATTTGGTGATATCATTCTCGTGGATCTAACTCGTCCCATTCACGAGAAAAGATTCTTTAAGTATTACTTTTATATTTGAATGCTAATAGTAATTTATCTGTTGTAAGAATAACTTATTTCTCCGTCTATAATGCTTGGTGATATTTTGGCGACGAATTTGACGGAATATCGCCAACTTAGCGACTTTTTCAAATATTGCCATATTAACTAAGATCTCGCCAAATGGGTAAACATGACGCTACATCAAGGAAAATGACGACTAATTGAAAAAAAATTCAATGTCTTGGAAAGTATATAAGTATCTACTATAAGAATAATATTTTTTTAACTCTAAAAGCAGTAAATTCATTGCATTATATAAGGAAAGTCATGTGCTTCACACATCAGATTTTTTAACATATCTCGCTAATAAAATTGAATGGAAAGCACGTCAAATAAGCAAAACTTTAAAAATAAAGACATCCAAAGTTGGCTATTATAAAATGTCTTTAATAAAATATCCATCCATGATGTACATTAAAATTACATAACCAGAGCGCTTTCGGGCATTATTATACCCTTCATCAGTGGCAAAGTAAAAATAGGTGGCGAACATGAGCTTTAATAGACAGGTAATAACAGCGAGACAAAGTTTGATTCTTAATCATTTTAAATTCGATACATTTAAAAAACAGTTTAATTATAAAATACATAAATGATAAAAAAAAACATAAATTACAGGGTAATCAATAGATATGTCCTTAAAAACAAAATAAAACGAAAAGGTACTAAATATCCAGAAAATCCAACAATGATGTAGCACACAGTGAGTAGAGAACGAGACTTCGATCATAACTGAGGATCTGAACAGAATCAAAATTGCAAATACAATCACTGTAACTATAAATGAAAAGGGATTCATAGAGTAAAATATTACGGGGATAATTAAATTACGTTTTTCTTTTTTTAAATGCGTCGAATTTAAAATGAGTAACATGCAAATTTTGTCTCTCGGTTGTGGCCTGTCTATTAAAACTCATGCTCACCACATGTTTCTACTTTGCCACTGATGAAGGCCATAATAATGCTCAAAAACGCTGTGGTTATGTAATTTTAATGTACGTCACGGATGTAGCCAACTTTGGTTGTCTTTATTTTTTAAAGCCTTTTGCAAAACCTTATTTATTTAATTATGAACTGACACATTTGACAACTGAAGTTAATTATTTTTATACATTTTTATAATTTTATTCCGAATTATTAATTCGAGTAATAAATAATGAAAAATAAAAAAAATAATTCGAAAGGCACTAAATCTTAAGAACGAAAAACATATTTTTCTTAATACATTCTTACAATAAAGTTGCATTGTGTATTATTTTTGTATCAACAGTATCAGATGAAACGCCATTTTTGATATCAAAGGTAAAAGTTTATTTGTAAAACAATACAAGGATAGTTGTTTAGCTTGTACAGTTTTTATATCCATCCATCTTCATATAAAAGTGGATTATGATGTCATCATTGATACATTCGCTGTTGATACTTGAAGAAAGAACTTTCTTGATTTTTTCTGATAAAAATGTTAGACGTTTCTAAATGCAAATTAAAAGTAATAAAATAAATAAATGCATATTGTTACATTTATATATTACTTGTATCCATAAAAGATAAAAAATATGATATACAATACAATAAATATATTTTCTTAAAATTTAATAAATGGGGTCAAAATAAAATATGTATATATTTAGTGGAAAGCGTTTGAAGCATGATACATTCTTTTAAAAGGATGTTCGACAGTGCCAATCCCCACAATTAAATCTTCCTTCAAAAAACAACTTTCTGGCTGTAGTTACGCTATAGTCGAGATTAACACTCGACCCTTATGAATTCGAAAGAGAGATAAATTACTCTTCGATTTTAGGCTTGCCTTCCAGTGAGCGATAAAGCCCTTATAGGTAGAATGTTCTGTTTTTTATTCTATGAAATACATTTCTTGTTAAGAGATTAAATGTATAAGAAAATGTATTTTGTACTTCAGACGAAAATTACTAACTTTCCCCAATTTTGTCTTTTTCTCTTAAAAACAATTTTAAATATATATTTTAGAAGGATATTTTGTGTACCGTGATTACTGCCGAATATAACTTATTCATTTCTGTTTACAATCGATTATTTTAGTATATTTTCTAGATCCGGTTAAAGAACTCATGCTCATATTAAAGAATATTCAATTAGTTAAAAAATATAATTGCAATGCCGTCCTAGTACGTTATTTCAGATTCAGTAAAGAACAGAGGAAATACTTATTTTCATTATTCAAACACACATATATTTTAATTAAAAGCTTTTCAGGTAGTGTATAAACGCATGATAAATTTTCTTTCAAATTAACACGTAGTCTCACTCACCGGCCGTCCAACTAGTTACTCTAAGTCCTCAGGACGAGTCGGACGGTCTGGGTCTTCAACGTAGTCTCACTCAAAAAAAAAAAAAAAAACGTCACGTAAAACTTATGATTTAAATAGACGCCTCTTTACAAAAGAAAGCAACTTGCCATTATATTAATGGTGTTATTACACGGGCAATTTTTATTGCCGAGAACTTCGGCAATTCCGGCAGTCAATCATACTTTAGGCTCCTCCTCTTCAACAGGTCCCTTCTCTCTAATCTCGCCGATTTTATTTCAGAAAGCTTTATTTGGTGTGTTTTTCGTATAATTTGAATCTTTTATATCCTAAAGGTGTCTGCAATTTGTTGAAAGTTCAATTATTATTTTTCCATATCCAGCTTTTTGAAATTCCACCTGGCAATGATACTTCAGGCTCCGCCTTTGCAAAACGCCCCTCCTTTCTAATACCGCAGAGTTCATTCCAAGAAGCATTATTTAGTGGAGTTTTTTTCGTATAATTTGGATCTTTTATATGCCACGGGTGTCTGTAATTTGGTAACAGTTCTATTATTGTTTTTACATCTCCAGACTTTAGCAATTCCGCCCATTAATGATACTGTAAACCCCTCCTTTCTAACAGGCCCTCCCTGTTTAGTTCTGCCGATTTCAGGAAGCATTCTTTAGCGTGTCTTTTCGTATAATTTGGATATTTTATATTCCACAGGTGTCTGTAATTTGGTAGAAGTTCTATTATTTTTTCCATTTCCAGATTCTAACGTAATTGAGCTACTTCAACTTTATTCAACGTATTTGCGTTACAGTCGCCATCGCCATCTTGAATGCAAATGTGAAGAGGAAAGGCGGAGCGTAGTGACGTCCAATTTTTATCGGCCTCTGATTGGTTCGCCGCTCAGAAATTAAACAATTTTTATTTCCGAGTACGAACGAATTGCGGCAATTCGGAGGCAAGATTTCTTCCCATTGAAATGTATGGTGTTGCTGGAAAATTGCTGGAAGGAATTGCTCCGTATAATAGCACAATAAGAAATCCTGTCTCAAAAAATAACTTGAATATAGGGTGCTGGATTTGACCCTGGAACGTTCTTTTCGAGTGGGAAAATAAAAGCAGGGGGAAGGGCGGCGAAGAACAGTGAACTTCTGAAGAATATCTAAAATTTAGAATGGACTTTGAGAAGCCAGAAAGACAATATATTTTTACTTTCTTACTTTAGGAAAATTTAATTCTAAACTGTGCAATTGGTTTATACAAACATAGGAGATAATAATCTCGAAATTTATATGAGTAGAACAAAAATATTAAACACACAAAGTGCTGAAAGTTGCGATCAGATATATATATATGTATATATATATGTATATATATATATATATATATATATATATATATATATATATATATGTATGTATGTAATATATATATATATATATGTATATATATATATATGTATATATATATATATATGTATATATATATATATATATGTATATATATATATATATATATATATATATATATATATATATATATATATATATATATATATATATATATATATATATATATATGTATACATATAAATATAACATTTATCTCATCTAAAACAATTTACAAACCGGCTGCATTGCGGAGGTCAGGGTTAACTGTCTGAAAGAAGTATTTTTGTACAAAGTAAGAGTCTTTTGCTTTACGGTGAGATGTATGCGTGGCTTGTTTTCTTGGTATATTGGTATTGGATGTAAGTTATTTTCATAGTATTTAGTGTTTCTGTTTGGATGTGGTAAAGCTCGTTGTTATTGTATAGGTGTAGGGACTGTATAGGTTTTTCAAATATTTTCTATTTTACATTTATAGTTTAAGTATATGTACTTGGTTGGCGACATTGTATCCGCTTCCGGGAGTGTCGTCATGACATAAAGCTAGCTAAACCGGGAAGTGGGGATCGCAGTACCCCCTGGCGAAATTTTGATACAATGTCATTCTTCATTTTTCTTTTTCTATTTATTATGTGTATATATATATATATATATGTATATACATATATATATATATATATATATATATATATATATATATATATATATATATATACGTTTAAATAAGATATAAGGAAAACCAAAAGCATACTAAAGTACGAAAAAGACTCAACGTGGATGACGCAATGCTGCACAGATACGTAAAGTAAGTATACACATTTAAAAGAGAAAGGGAAGCAAGCCAACGGGAAAGCATAAATGCCCGAGGGGGATTGTGACCCTTCGCATGCTATTGCACCTAGGTAATATAGCATGCTAGTACACATAGGTAACACTCCAGGTACCAATACTTTGCCGTAGCTTAACTGCTGAAAGGGTGTCGAGCTCAAGTCACTAAACATGGAACAGTAGCAGAGATCACAAAATGTAAGAACGGGAGGAACAAGCCGAATGAAAAAGGCCAAAGTGACGTCGATAAAGGTGAGTGCCGACCATATATAACATTAAAATCATTCGAACACCAGGGGGCGCTGTCATCATGTTCTTTATTGAGGTGAACTACACAGTTACCATCCTTAATATATACAATTACATCACATGTGTCTACATGCAATATCCCCATTGTTTGCGTTTTTTACGTCGTTGTAGATAGTATTGTAATAGTGTCTAAGGAAATGTTCGGGATATTGTTTTTTGATGGCTTCATGCATTATTTTTCTCTCATTGGTAGTACGATCTTTTTTAAAAGCATGGATTCTTTGATTACGTTTCAGATGATTTACAATATTATTTCGTAATATATTTTTACTCAAATTTGACTTCCAATCGATAATGTGATCAATACTTATATTGAAAAAAATTATTTTGTCATATAAAATAGTATATAAACTATTGTTGTTATCATATTTGATATTAATATCCAGGATATCCACTTTAGTTTTATTTTCCATATGTGTTTCTATAAGATTCCAATTTTCTAGGTAGAAGCTAAATTCAAAATCTGGCATATATTCATATTTTCCTATAAGAATGTCATCCACAAAACGAAAATATGGAATTTCATTTAAAATATGGGTGCCTTCCTCATATTTATTCAAATAAAGGTCCGCAAGGAGTGAGGAACACCCTCGACCCATAGGAATGCCCTTGACTTGCTCATAATAGTCAGTACCGTTAAGAAGTATGTTTTCGAATAGAACAATCCTGATTAGGGCTTTATAATTACTCAGTATAATGTATTCATGTAAATCATAAGTCTCATAAATCTCCAATAAAATATTAAAAAGGTCTTCAAGGTCAATATTGTTAAACAGATCTTTAAAATGGTAGCTTCGGATTTTCAAACGTTCAGTGAAGAATTTGAGTTTGTTTAGTTCTTCGTAACCATTGTTAACTATAATGATACCTTTATGCTTGATTTTAGTCATCACCGTTTTCAGCAGTTCTAATAGCTTAGAGTTAGCTATAGTCAAATAAGTCTTGAATCCCACTGTTACCGGACAGAAATTTACAGGGGCTTTATGTAGCTTAGGAATCAAGACGAGGTATGGAAATTTAACTTGTCTTAAATCATAATCAATCCGCTTATAGAAGACTTTTATTCTATTTTCTATAGTTCTGCCCGTAAGGTGTAAATGGGTATACATAAGTTCATCATGATAATTATTATTCAAAACTTCCACATAATATTTCATACACGTAAGTGTATAATTAGATACAAATTTATCTGTCAATGTTATTACGTAATCATTGCAATATTTTTTCAAGATGTCTGCAAATGTCCGTCACAACACACAGTAAATATGCACAAGTTACAAATTTAGAATTACGACATTTTAATTTTCACGGTTTTGATAATGTAATGGTTCATATTATTGACATCGTACCTAAATTGGATGAAATAATATGGTGGGAGAACGTGCATATTAAACAATAGAAAACGGCATATCCTTATGGACTTAATTCGATAAATTTCTGTAATACCCATAACTTCGAATACTGTAATAGTGTGCTTCAACAATCTGTATTACAGGATATACCTACAAAGAGGATTACGCGATGGTCAAGAGGCAGTCGCAAAAATAAAGTGCCATTTAATGATACGTGAAAACGTGTAGAAAATTTCATTGAGAAACTTAAAACCTATACGGAAAACAAAAATAGCTGAATAAAAAATATCATTTTTGAATCAAAAAGCGCTATATAAAACGTATATGGAACATAATATATGAGTATCCATTTATTACTGATCAAATCGTCAACACTGAAGTAGCAACGACTGATTTTGGGGTACTAATGGATACGATCAAATTAAAAGCAAAATTGCTAAATATTGACTTGGCTGTACACGAATAAAAGGAGGCAAATACATAATATTTTGTAACAACATTCATGAACAAAGGATATGATCAAATACCACTTAAAGCATACTTGAGAGACATGACTTACCTTATACCCATACCTAACATCGAAATTAAAATGGCTTATAGATTTGCTAAGACTAGCGGTCGCAAAGTTTTTAACTACAATATAATTGGAAAAAATATGGAAAAGTACATATATGTCCAAAGATTGTGATTGCGCAAACTGCCAGTTTACCGATCCTCATCATGGCCATATCATAACAGGGGACCTGAATATCATCGAAGATACCATATTCCAACCTAAAGTCTATTTTACAACTTGGAACAAAATTCAGTATTCAGGAATTTGTACATGTTGTAAAAAATTTCAAGAAGGATCTTAACGATTTTATATACAAGATGGCAGTAAAATACAGAGTTCCATTAATCGCATTTAATAAAAGGAGATTTAATATTTCAAAGTTATTCAGTTATCACTATCATAATTTACTTATTGGCAAAAAACAGAGTATAATTAAGGAAGACATCTTGAAAAAATATTGCAATGATTACGTAATAACATATACAGATAAATTTGTATCTAGTTATACACATACGTGTATCAAATATTATGTGGAAATTTTGAATAATAATTATCATGATGAACTTATGTATACCCATTTACACCTTACGGGCAGAACTATAGAAAATAGAATCAAAGTCATACATAAACGGATTGATTATGATTTAAGACAAGTTAAACTTCCATTCCTCGTCTTGATTTTTAAGCTATATAAAATCCCTGTCAATTTCTGTCCGGTAACAGTGGGATTCAAGACTTATTTGACTGTAGCTAATTCTAAGCTATGCTGTACTGCTGAAATCGATCACGACTAAAATCAAGCATAAAGATATCATTATAGTTAAGAGTAGTTACGAAGTACTAAACAAATTCAAATTCTTCACTGAATGTTTGAGATTCCGAAGCTACGATTTTAAAGATCTGTTTAACAATATTGATCTTGATGACATTTTTAACATTTTATTGGAGATTTATGAGACTTCTGACTTACTACTGAGTAAATATAAAACCCTAATCAGGATTGTTCTATTCGAAAACATACTTCTTAACGGTACTGACTATTATCAGCAAGTCAAGGGCATTCCTATGGGTGGAGGGTGTTCCTCACTCCTTGTGGACCTTTATTTGAATAATTATGAGGAAGGCACCCATATTTTAAATGAAATTCCGTATTTTCGTTTTATAGATGACATTCTTATAGGACTATATGAGCATATGCCAGATTTTGACTTTAGCTTCTACCCAGAAAATTTGGATGTTATGGAAACACATATGGAAAATAAAAATAAAGTGGATTTCCTGGATATTAGTATCAAATATGATAACAACAATAGTTTATATACTATTTTATATGACAAAAGAAATTCTTTCAAGATAAGCATTAACCACATTATCGATTGGAACTCAAATTTGTCTAAAAACATATTACGAAATATTATTGTAAATCATCTGAAACGTAATCAAAAATCCATACATTTAAAAAAGTTCGTACTACCAATGACAGAAAAATAATGCATGAATCCATCAAAAAAAATTACCCCGAACATTTCCTTAGACACTATTACAATACTATCTTCAACGACGTAAAAAACGCAGACAATGGGGATATTGCATGTATATACATGTGATGTAATTGTATATATAGAGGATGGTAACTGTGTGGTTCACCTCAATAAAGAACTTGATCACATCGTACCCTGGTGTTCGAATGAGTTAAGTGTTATATATGGTCGGCACTCACCTTTATCGACGTCACTTTGGCCTTCTTCATTTGGCTTCTTCCTTCCGTTCTTACATTTTGTGATCTCATCTACTCTTCCATGTTTAGTGACTTGAGATCGACAACTTTTCGGAAGTTCAGCTACGGCAAAGTATTGGTACCGGTAGTGTTACCTAGGTGTAATAGCATGCTATAACCGGGAGCGAGGGGTCACAATCCCCCTCAGGCATTTATGCTTGCTTCCTTTATCTTTCGAATTTATATATATATATATATATATATATATATATATATATATATATATATATATATATATATATATATATATATATATATATATATATATATATATATATATATATATATATATATATATATATATATGTGTGTGTGTGTGTGTGTGTGTGTGTGTGGCAACTAAAAGAAAATTATTTAACTTTAAATATATAATTAACATTATTATACTACTACGTTGTGTGCGCAATAACCCTCCAATTATTTACTTTTCGAGAGTCCTATTTCATGATATTTGGTATATGGGATATATCATCTGATAAAAAAACAAAGACTAACAGAGTTTTTCAAAAATGTGCATTTATGGTTGTGCTACACAGAAAAACGTTCGGATAGGGAAATGATTAAATAATATGCTTCGGAATGAGATAGAGACTTTAATGTGGTGTACGGGTAGATAGTTCGAAAGAAAGAAATACGTAATTTAAGATTTCAAATATTTTCTTCCAATGAGGGGTTCTGCACACTAAAATATTAGACTTGCCTAACAAATGTGAAATGCAAATTATTACAAAATGTGCAATATTCAGGGGTTGCTTATTGCGAGACCGTTGTATTTCAACGGGTATTCAGCTTGTATGTACTAATTGCTAAGTGTTCGTATGTCACGCTTTTTTTAGGCACTTCCCAAATAGATAGAGAATTGCAATTTGGTACACGGATCGATCGTTCAGTAAAACCCTTTGCAAAATTGGAATTTTTCGAAAATGCTCTCTGGAGGGGGTGATCCACACCAAAACTTTCGAAAAGTGAAATGCTAGGAAAACATGTTTTGAAATAAGATAGATACTTCAAATTTGGTGTATGGGTAAATCGTTCGAAAGGAAGAAAGTGTGAAATTTCAGATTTCAAAATTTTGTACTTAAGGGGGATGCCACACAACAAAATGTTCGATTTACAGAATACATGAGAAAATACTCCTTTAAAATTTGATAGAGGCTTGAAATTTCGTATATAGACTAATAATTTGACGAACATACCCAAGACGAATATAGTTTTTTAAAAATGTTCGTTTAAGGGGGTGATCTAGAGAAAAACGCTCGAAAAGTTAATTGATAAAAAACCATGCTTCGGGATGAGATATAGATATCAAATTTTGTGTAAGGGTAGATAGTTTGGAAGTAAGAAAGTGTACAATTTCAGTTTACCAATATTTTCTACTTTAGGGGGTGCCGCACACCAAAATGCTCAGTTTCGGAATAAAGGATAAACGCAACTTTTAAAACGTGATAAGAGGTTAGATATTTGGTATATGGGCGTATCATCTAATAGAAATCTCAAGAAGAATATAGTTTTTTAAAAGTGTATATATAAGGGGTGGGTATTCTACACAAAATCATTCGAAAGATGAAATGTTAGAAAAGCATACTTCGCGAAGAGATAGAAACTTCAAATTTGGTGTACTGGTAAAAAGTTGGTAAGGAAGAACGTGTGCAGTTTCAGTTTTCAAGCATAGAGGGTGCCGCTCACTAAAATGTTCGACTTGCCGAACAAATGAAAAACACTACCTTTACAATGTGACAGAGGGTTGAAATTTAGTATATGGGCTAACCACCTGACAAAAAACCAAAGATGAATACAGTTTGACAAAAAGGTTCATTAAACGGGGTGCTACACAGAAAAACGTTCGAAAGGTGAAGTGATAGGCAAAACATGCATCGCGATAGGACATAGACTTCAAATTTGGTGTACAAGTAGATAGTTTGAAAGAAAAAAGTGTGAAATTTCAGATTTCCAATATTTGCTACTTTAAGGGGTGCCGCACACTAATATGTTCGATTTTCCGAATAAATGGGCATTTTTCCTTTTAAATGTGATAGAGGCTTGATGTTTGGTATATGTGCCAAACATCTGAAGAAAACCCCAAGACAAACATAGTTTTTCAAAAAATATTCATTTATAGGTGTGCTTCACAGAAAAATGTTCGAAAAGAGAAATAATAAAATAGCATTTCGGGATGAGGTAGATTTTAATGTGGTGTACGGGTAGATAGTTCGAATGGAAAAAATGAGCAAATTAAGTTTCCCAATAATTTCTTCTTTAGGGGGTTCTACACACCAAAATATTCGATTTGTCGAATAAATGTCAAACGCGAATTATTAAGAAATTTACATTTTTTAGGGGTTGCTTATTGCTAGACCGTTGATTTTCAACGGGTATTCGGCTTGTAATATACTTATATGAGTAGAGAGAAAAATATTAGAGATGCACATGCACAGAATGTTGAAAGTTGAGATCAGATATACATACATTGGTAAAGTGATTCGAACTGTGTTTTCTGGCAACAGTTTTTTCTAATGTGGAAAAAATGTACTTTACCATAAGTCATCGAATGTGAGTGGGTCTGGTGTCCATGAAAGTATTAAAAGTAGGTGCATAATTATGTCTTTCTTAAATTTAATTTTAACCATACGAGTTTTTCACATATAATTCAAAACTCACTGGATTGCATGGACTAGTTTAATGTTGAACTTTGGATATTTAGTAATACATATTACGTATTGAAATGTTTTGTTTTATTCGAGTAGTAAAGTAATTAAATATCATTTCCTTATTATGCATATGTTTATTAAATTGTTTTATATCATTTTATTAAAAGTCATATTTAATTTAAAATATGCAATCTTATATTTTCTGATGAAACACAGGTACATAATATAGATGAGTTTAAGGTATTTCTAGAATTTAGACAGAATTAAAAAATGCATGTATTCAGTTATCATAAATTATTCGCTGATCAAAGTCATATATTCACAGTTATATGCTACGTGGCGCAGTCAGTTCAACTTCATTAATTACTTGAGATATAATTAATGATATAATAATTAGATCTCGATCGCAATTACGCATTCCCAAACTCTTATAAAATCATCTGATTAATAGGTATACTACATGATATTTTTTATTGATATAATAATTAGATCTCGATTGCAATTACGCATTCCCAAACTCTTATAAAATCATCTGATTAATAGGTATACTACATGATATTTTTATAAATTAGATAGACCTTGGAACATCGTAGCAACGTATAAAAAATCCTATTAAACGTTCATTTATATTTACTGAATATTCGCAGATATCTGAAACGAAATACTATAGCCCAATTCAAATAAAATTTTATGATAGAAACCTAATTGCTTACTTACTTTCAGTATAGTATTATTTTTATCCATTGTAATCAAAGTTTTTCAGAACATTATTTTAAAAAGGAAACCAACATGTCAAAAATGTAAAAATTATTTACTTAAAAACAAAATTCTATATATAACATGATTATTTAAATCATTTAATACGGTATATAATAATAGTTTAAAAAGGCATATATATATATATATATATATAAGCAAAGAAAATAGTAAAAAAATATTGGATTTTGATGAAATCAATAAAAACAACTGATGATTGGAGTAACAGACATATAGTGAGTAAGAAGGAATTTGGAAGATCGAGAAACATAACTCGTAAAACAAAACTATGAACCAGAAAGTCAAAATTTTGAGCAATAATGTAGAATGGCAAAAATGTGCAATGCCATAAGGGCACACATGCACATATATAGACAACTCGATGTTCTTTTCAATTAATTTCAAACGCTGGCTGCCAACGTGATAACTAAGCTACAACGCCAGAATCATGAATGTAGTCCCGAATCCTTCTCAAGAATATTAGCACAAGTGATCTCCTCTGGCTAAGGAGATACATCGGATAAAATACGATCTTGGAGTCAAAGTAATATAAATCGTTCCATAATATATAAACCCGATCTCCGTCGAATTAAAAAAATTCTGGTGGTTGTATATTTTTATATAATTGCATTTCTAGCTTTCTAATAAAACATTTTACCGTTTGATTTCCTCGAGGAAATCGAACTTAATTTTAAAATTAAATTTACATTTATTTTATCGATGAAATTTCGTGGCCGTGCGATGCTCAGATTTTTCGCTGCAGACATCTTGCGACGTAAATTTTATCTGATCGGCGACATATCAGTCAATTGACAACTCGTCGATCGATTTGACAACGCATAAAAAAGTGATCAAATTAACGATATCTTGCCAAATTGTTCGCCTATACCTGAAACGGAAATATGAAAGTGAACTTCCCAGAAGTAAGGGATGAAAATCTTATTTTATATTCAAGATTGAAAATATTTATTCTCATTACTTATCGCAATAAAAAGTTATTAAAACATGATAATGATAAAAAGTTCAGCGAAAAAATGCGCAATTTTTTAAAGAACAGTAAAAAATATTTTTGCTTTAACTTTTATTGAAAAATAAAATAAAAAATAAAATTATTTGACAATCAAATTCTTAAATTCGTGATAACTAATTCCCACGTTACCTTTTTAATCTTTGTTATGCAATTGTATTGAGTACTTAACATTTATATTCAATTAATATTTTATTGAAAAATAATTATTTCCATAAACATATTTTAAATGCTATCAAATAGCGAAATATATCTCTGAATTAAATATTATTTAATAGACTTAAAAATTATTTTTGTTTTATTTTTAAACGTTGATCTAAGATTTGAGTAAATAAACTGATTAAATTGCTTGTAAAAACATAAATTAAGAAACAAATTTGTTTAAATGTAAATGTGCTAAATATTCTTGTAATTGTAAATTAAACTTGATATTTGTATAAACGTAAATTGAGCTAATTATCTGTATAAATATAAATTGAGCTAAATATTTGTAAAAATACAAATGGGGCTAAATATTTGTATAAATGTAAACTGAGCTAAATATTTGCATAATTATGTAAAGTTAAATATTTGAATAAACTTAGTTTATAAAAATTTTAATTGTGTTTGTGTGTTTTAATACAAGTTAAAATGATATTTTATTAAAACCGCGTTATCTCATTATAAAATAATTAAATGGTATTTGTGTTTATTGTTCCTTATGCCTCTAATGTTCAGAATAAATAAATCTTACAGTAATAACAGTAGAAGAATTTGGAAATAGCTCCAAATAAGTTCGGATTTCAAAACTTTTCCTAACTATATACCATTGATTAGCATAGTGAATGCACGGCTTCGAGCATCCTTGACGTCATCGTTCCGCATTTCCGCCAGCCAATACCGTGAGACTAGCGAATAAACCCACCTGTAGTATTTATAAACCTTGGGTATACAGATGCATTGTTCAAGCAAGAAATCTATTCATAGATTGTCAGCAACACCAACGATAAGATTCAATAAGCTCTACTCTGTCCTGAATAACAATGGTATTTAGCTGCATTGTTGAAACAAGAAAGGTAAGTAAGGGAAAAGTTGTCAGTAACAATGACAACGGATGAGGATTATTGTATTCTGCTTACTTACGAGTTCGACAGGTGAGTGACATTAAGAGCTATGCAGGTGGGGTGATATTTGTGCTGTCCAAGGCGAATATTACTGTATAGTATCAATACAGTTAAATATTCCATAGACGTGTGTTCTATCTTGTTAGTGTAACTGCGGATTTCATACTTGTTGCGTTACTTAAAGTGTAGAAATCTGTCAATATGTAATACGGACTTATTAAGAGCAAAAATGTAACTGATTCCAGAGAATGCGTAATTACTCTAAAGTATTTATGCTCAACTAAAGAAACTGTGCCCTGTACCAAGCGTAGAAGAAATCGTATTATTCTACTTATGCCCCCCCCCCCCCCAGGGTGTTTAATTGTCCTCCTCGAGCGGGCCACAATGATGTCACGAACAAAATATTGTGTCGCGGCTATTTTTGACAACAATGATTGGAACTATTAGTATCCTAATCATTGACTATAAATAATCCTTTTTGGCATTTCTTTATTATTATTATTACTATTATTGTAATTATTATTTTAACATGATTTTCTCTCGAGCACGGGTAAAATAGGTCAGTAGATGTGACTTTCTGACTACGACTGTCCCCTTGGCAGTCGTAGCGTCGACCACATATGTCAAGATACTTAATATACTGTACACTAGCCTTTCCTGATCAAGTCGAACCCCACCTCCTCGTGGTATCTGCCGGGTCACGGAGTCGCCGAAGGTTTCCGGCGACCGGGGTTAAATCGAACTAAGCTCCAACTGGTTTCCAGTCCGTTTGAGCGTTTTTCAGATGGCTCTAATTGTATTAATGAAGATGGAGGATGTCGCACTAGATGTCCTCCTCAACTTTTTGCTCAGCCGGCCTGTTTTGCTGTTCCGGTAGTGAGCACTCAGAACACTATGATGACCTCAAATCTGATGCGGCGTACTGAAATAGGTTAGAAATGGGCACCACGCTTCGAATGGTTGCATCCTCCAGAATAAGGATCGCAGGGGGTGGGGGGTGGAGTTTGCTACTTGCGTGAAACAAATTGGCATTTTCTTATTAATTGCTATATACATTATATCATATACACTCTTTTATAAAAAAAAACGGAACACCATGAAGAAAGTGACTGTTCTTATAAAAATTAAATAAGCGTACAACTCATACACAAGTAATGACGATTACAAAATCAAGGCCGCAGGACCCATCAATTGTTAGCAATTGCACATTGAATTTTCAAATCAGTAATCGGCGAAATCCTCTTGGAGGAAATGCATGTTTGTATACGTCTAGCTGAGCTGTAATAAAATTCCTTAATGTCATTCTGCCATGCATTCCCTAATTGTTGCTCCAAATCTGCTAAATTTCGAGGTGTCCAAATCTGGCGGCCTAGCATGTCCCATACATGCTTCATTGGCGAAAGGTCTAGGGACCTTGCTGGCCAAGGAACAGTATCAACAGCACGGAGACAGTCCACAGATAAGCCGGCCCGAGATTTGGATGCTCAGCCTCATAGGCGAGCCCCCGGGTCCAGGTTGCGGAAGTCCATAAATATGGGAGCTGTGTGTGGCGTGGCAATATCTTGTTGGAAAATGTTCCCAATATGACGTCCCATGAAGGGTAACGTAAACGGCCGCAGGTATTCATCTACATATCGTTGAGCTGTTAAAGTTGTACACATGATGACTAGGGGCGACCTGCTGTCGTAAGAGATAGCACACCAACTGGGCTAATGTCTGTGTGAAACAAAGGCTGATTGGGGCCTTTGGCCCTGGTGCCTCCACACACGTACCCGGTTGTCATCTGCTGAAAGACGGAATCGTAATTCATCGCTGAACCCTATGCGATGCCAGTCTGCTGACAGTGATGATGCTCGGCTACGACATCATTCCAAACAACTCTGTCGATGTTGTGGGGTTATGGGCAGACGTCTTAAAGGCCACCATGAGCGTAACCCCACCTCAGCTAAGCGCCGTGAGATGGTGGAAGGTAACACGGGTGGCATGGAAAAGGCTGTAGCACTTTGGATGGCGGATAATGATGCCGTTGGGAGAGTTCGGCCTGTCTCACAATCATCCGATCTTGTCTCGCATTTGTGCACCTTGGACATTCAGAACTTTCGTTCCGCCGATGAGTTCCTTGCAGCCATTGCTGCCAGCACTTTTACATAACAGTGTCCGTTCTGTGGAAGTGGCGGTCTATTGCTCGGTATGACCACCTTCACACATCCCAAGTATACGACCGCGATCGAACTCTTCTAATAGCTTATAAGGTCTTCGGCAACGTGGTAACGATATTATTGGTTGTGTCTGCACGGAACTGCAACGCCGATAACGAGTAATAAGATAAACCATCCACATTTTTAACCTGTTTTATAGGATGCTAGTTGCGCAGTAGAAACGCGCGCTATGACCAAAGTTAACACTCATTGGCCTTGCAAATTTGAACATTTGCATACTTGGTATAAAGGAATTTGCATGCGAAATATCGAGATGATCCGATTAATTTTAGGGGTGCTTCGGGTTTTTTTTGCAGAAGAGTGTATATATAAATATATAATCTATTGCAAACAGTATTTGCACCCCTATAGAAATTGAGCTACAACCACGAAACTTTGTATATATGTATGTTTGATTTGAGGAAATATATAAATGATTAGAATTTGGGGGCAAAAAATCGCACCATTAAGGAATGGTGGCAACAAGAAGATGGCATTTTAGTTACTGGTGAATATTTCCCCGATATGAGTGAGAACACTGGTCATTGTTAATGTTACAAAATGCGTTGTTCTCATGCGCGATGTCGAGCCCTATAACATCATTGACGCTGAAAGTTTGATCATTTGCATAACTCCATTTCCATGCTGAGTTTCGCGGCTGCCGCTCAAATTTATTATGGGTGCATATATTTTTTGCAACAGAGAATATATATATATATATATATATCCTACTTAGCGTAGTAGAATATTAGCCAATAAGTTCGATTAGTTTCGAAACATTTAACCCAAAGAATAAACTACGGATTGGAGACTCAATTTCCTTCAAAAGCTTCTATTTATTCTTAAATAACAAAGAGAGGGAAACAGATGGATTTTGAAATTTTATTAAAGATCAATTAGCGGAAACTATTTTATGAAGTACTTAATGAAAACAATGTGGAAATGGAAATGGGTATACTTTGTATTTATTTCCCTTATATGTAGCGTTAAATGTAAAATATTTTGTTCGTAGTGCATAAATACTTTGTATTGAATCATAATAATGATTACAGTGTAGTAAACTGAAAGTAATGTTAGCGAAACATTTAATCTTTGATTGCTCCGAAAACGTATTTTGTTCTAAAATGTAATACATTTTAACTTTTGATATAGAAGCGTATTTTAGCTTTTGATATGTTTGATGTAATGCATGAGAATTCAAACATCATAACTTAAATTAATCATATCCAATATTGAAATTTATAAACAATTACGTGTTTTTAAATGGATTAATATACGGAGGAATAAGATCAATAAGTTAACTGTTTTTTAAATCATGGGTACTGCATCCTGTGAGACCAGAAATAGATCTCACACTTTGGTGAGACAGTTTTATGTACATTATTTATTGTGTCTGAAACGGCAAACAGTACTTCCAGTCTGAATGACGCCAGGTTTTACAGCATGTGAACCCAAAGGTCAGATAAAACCATAAATCAGGAGTGTCAAGACAGAGGGGATCAAACGAAACCTTACGAACATGGAAATTGCGAGAGGGCCGAACGAACCCTTACGAAAATGGAAATAACGACATTGGATAAAAGATTAACCAATGGAAAAGGTGCTTGTTGCGTCACTATGAATGCTGCAAATGAAAGAAAACGGGAGAGTAATAGCCCCGAGGAAAAAAAGCCACAACCTGTGACTTAAGAACGACACTTGTTTATATATAGGTGTGCGACATTACGATATAACGACGATACTAAAGAATACCCGTGCGACATTATGATATATAGAACATACTAGAGTACGAGTTCGACATGATGACATAGAGAATACCAGTTCGAGATCCTGACAATAAGAACGATGACTTAGAAAATATAGCACCACGACTAGAGATGTAGAGTGTTCCGTAGATGTTCCTAAATACTGGCTAGATCTATTGATGTGGGCAGTGCAAATCAGAAGTACGAGACGAAGCCAAACACCCTGAGTTATGGCCGGTACAAGTTACTGATGCAAGCATTATGGTCTATGTTCAAAACAGACTTGAAGGTATGTGCCCATTTAAAACCAGGTCTAATACATATTTTAGGCAATTTAAGTGGTCTCACATGGTCTGTCTGTCGGAATAATTAATAATAAGAATAATTGTTGAAATTAAATAATTAAGTATTTTTATGTTATTAATAAATGTTTTATTGTTAAAGTTAAAATGGTGTGATCCATTTAGTAAAGTAATAATTAATAATTCCTTTACAGAACTCGCGCGACATTGGAGGGTTAATAGCGGGCACACAAAACGCAATGTACTACAATAATAATAAGTCCACTATGTACGAGTTTACAGCCATGTTATAGAGATATTATATGTTAATGATAACTAAGCTAAAAGTGTAACTTTAAAGTCTTTTATTTTAAATCGTGCACCACACATCCATATGCAAATCAATACACAGCAACATTACAAAATAAATATTTAAAATATTTCTTACAAAAAGAAATAAATTTATGAAAATATTTCTAATATAAGTTTTTATAGTTTTACAAAAAATTGTGGTCATGACGTAGATAGTTGAAATGTTGCAACTGAGATTTCGACTATTTATTTTTTATTTCCTTTGAAGTGATCCGATGTGTGAATCATTGATGTATAATCGAGTAGTATTTATGTTTTTATATGTAATTTTATATATATCTAATATTATTAGAAACACTGAAATGGTAGTTATTTTTTTTGCTTAACTTAAATACGCCAAGAGGGCGTAATTAAAGTTCAATTATGCTTGGGGGAGAGGGTATATAGCAATATCAGGGGAATTATAAGCTGTTTAATTTAGAGCATAATCATTTTTGATGATGCAAAAGAGAAGTTTGAAGGAAAAAATAGTTTAGAATTTTACTATTATGGGGTGTTTTGTATGTTGCAAATTTTAAAGCCGAATTAAAGTAAATTATCATTGCTTTTATTCCATTTAATGTTCAAAATATGACTTTTTCACAAATTTCATGAGTTTTTCACAACATAATGATAGCGGGCAATGAAGTTATGAACGCATATACAGTTGCTCAGATGTTACTTTTCTTACATGGTGTGGAATGCTGGGTTTCTGATTTTTTTCGAAATTTCACTTATATGTCCAGAGTTTACCGCAGAAATGATAATCACATCGGAAAATCAAGTTTTGAACCGTGATATGTAATTTCTTACATTCTTCTACCATGTTTTGTAATGCTGTCTCTTTAATTTGAAAAAGAAAGAATGTTTCGTCGATAAACATTCGATTTTTTAGGAGTCACTCGTCCCAAATATTTAAATCAGGCAAATGTTGTGGCCATTAGAAACTACTTAAAATCGAAATTTTAATTAAAATTTTGCATATATTAAAGATTTCACCACGCAAAATGTCTGAAACATATCATCGAGCATTTATATACTGTTGCTCAAATATTTATTTTCTGCTAAAGAGAGCTCATTTATTCTCAAAATGGGATTCTATTACACTTGATTTACCTTTTCTTAGAAACTCATTACTGCAATACAAAAAAAAATACGGACTGTTTTTTAAAATATATATATATATACAATTTAATATTGACTTTCATAAATATATTGTCAAACAATTTTTGCATTTAATTTTAAAGTTTGAAATATAATTTTTTGCAATGTTTGTTCTGTGTTAACAAACGATGCTTTAGTTCCATAAAAAGAATGCCAAAATTATGGCCCCATGTAAAAACGCTAAGCCATAGCTGATGACAACAGAAGGAAAAACATCAAAGCTTTGTCTGCCCAAAATTTTCAGAGAAGGTATGTAGAATATGTGTGCTATTTTAATATAAGCAAGATTTGTCTTCCTATGAATTTTCGATCCCTCTTTCAAAATAAAGGCATTTAAATGAAACCATTTCACAACGTGAATTTTTATACTATACATGTAATTTGTTTAATATTTTAAATGCAGAAATAATTTTATATTTTACTTACTTCAACATATTAAGCATAAGTTCAAGAATTGAAACTTTTACAAGATTTATTTTTTTTATTTTAATCATCTTCCATTTTGTTCTAATATGTTCTTATTTTTTTAAACAAAATTCAGAATTACTTTGGTTCTTTTCTGATTTTTCGAAGATGTTCCATTTTTTAATAATCGTGCATTTTTCCGTTCCCATTTCCTGCCATGACTGATTACGAGCAACATTTTCTCATTTTCTGCGTCATTTTTTACTTTGTCTTACAGAGATCGATATTTTTTTCATAGGTTTTCTAAGTTAACAAAAAATTATTTAAAAACTTTATTCAGAAAATTCTCACTTTTCTCGTATTAAATAAATTATATTTAGCACACGTTGTATTAATTTGCTGTTAAAAATATAATTCTGAAAATGATAATATATGCACATATAAAAAATAAATACATATAATACGTATGAAAAACAGTTTCCGTTTTTTTTATCATTTATTTTTTATTAAAAGATATCAAAAGTAAATAACGCCAGCAAATAAGTAAAAACTTTATTAAATCTGGAGAAAAATCTTTGAAATTTTAACAATATAATACTCAACAAATAGAAACTGATTAAAGTTTGTTTCAATAGAAAGGTATTTGATGACAAATTAATTATGCGAAAAATCATTTTGGTAAGTTGTAGTAAAGATATTATAAATATCGTATATTTTAAAAATATTGTTTATATTCTATACTTTATTCTATAATATTGTTTATTTTAAAATGTTCTTTAAAAGTTCAAAAAATGCGTTGATTATTGCTAGGGTAATAATTTAAGTATACCATAAATATATAGAATTATAAACCCTTTTATATCACTGTTCCAGAATATTTTTGCAATATAGGCATTTGGTCCTCAAACTTCAGATCATAATACGCAGCCTTTAACAATGTTTGCAAGTAGATTTATTACTCTTAACTGCTTTCAAAACTGAATCAATAAATATTCTGATACAAATTTTGATCCCCCCCCCCTCCCCTCCTTCCATTGCTTCATTTCCAGTTTACAACACAGAAACATATAAAATTATGACTTTTATTGTAGTTTTTCTGTTTAAATAATTTCATTTAAGATCAGAAATTAACTCATTCTACTTCTATAGTAGATAGCCGTCTGCCCATTGACAGTAATACGTGCTGAATTGAAAATTTGGCAAATATTCCAAATTGGATATTCGGCAAAATTATTTTCCTGATACAACATAAAAATATGTTTTCAAAACCCGGTTTTAGGAGCCAAGATGGTTAAGGTGTCCAGAATATAAACAAAAAACCCGGGTTCGATTTCGGCTGACCCAAACTATATCCTTGTCTGTGTGGTGTATGAGCATGTTAAATCTACGTGTCCGAAAATCCATCCGGCAGGTGATGGCTTAGAGAAATGATAGTTCTGTCCCTGTGGTTGCCACCAACATTGGGTTCTTAACTAAATTGGTTGGCACTAACCCAGTCACTCGAAAAGTTAACTTACACCTTCAAGTACTTCCGGTAATATGGGTATTAAAATAAAGCACTTATAAAGGGTAGTCCGATTAATAATTCTATCCCCCTCACAAATATATATTAATATATATATATATATATATATATATATATATATATATATATATATATATATATATATATATATATATATATATAATATATATATATATATATGTGTGTGTGTGCTTGTGTAGCACTAAGTGTTGGACTGGTTTTGCACGTTTTAGTTCTTTTCAGGACAAAAAGGAGGTAAAGTGCACCAGATACCATATCAGAAATATATGGGTTTCAATATGACATTATAGATTCGAGACCTTATGAAAATAACTTTAGGTCTGCACAGAGGTACACAGAATTGTTGCACACATCTTCTAACTACAATTACGGTTATTATCTATTGCGTATTGATGTGCTCTTATCCTGAAATTTTGTCCACGGATGCTTAATCCCCGTCCGTGTTTTTGCACTGTTAGCGCGATTACATAATTTTTATTAATTTAAATTATAATTATTTCAATTTTTCGTTAGAATGAATCGCAAATGCATCTGTAAAAATATTTCAAATCAGCAATCAAGTAATTAAATTATTTGTTCAAATTATTACAAATACATGCAAAGAAAATATATGTTGATAACTATCATATTGTAAAAATATCATGTTATAAAAGCGTTTTTGAATTAGCCATCTTATATTTTTATATATGCAGATTAATAGCAAATACCGTTTGTTGATCCATAATAATATTATCGATTAATAACTTGCATATCACATATTAATCTTAAACAAAAGTCCCTATAGGAAAGCTGGTGAATAGGAAAATATGATTATTGACATTGGAATACTTATTAACTTCAATACATATGGTTTTAAACTACATGGTATTTCTCTCTTATTTTGAAGATGTGATATCTTAAGTGGCTTTCATTCGTGCGCTGTGATTTTTTACATCAATAAACGTATAGAAACCCTAACAGTAGGAACAATAGCTCCATCTTTTTGAAATCATCTGAAGAATTCAAACGCTCTATAATACAAATGAAATTGTACAGACAACGAAATCCATGGAAATTTCATTCTCCTGCTACTGTTTCTATGGAGCCTAAATATCTCTTATAAAATCATAGAAAAAAAATTCTAACTCTGGAATTAAAATATTTCGTTGGTAACTGCATTAGAAGTAGATTAAAATTATATCCCGGATGTAGAGGCAGAAATACAGCTTCCTCTATCAGATTAAAAGGACAGAAAACAACACCAGCAAAGTCAATAAGGCATCTGCTAATAAATAGTTAGATCATGTGACCTAGGAAGGAATCGTTCAAAACCAGACAAAAATATTACGAAGCAAAGAAAAGTAATTATAGAAAACTGGAAACCCCTTTCTAAATGAAAGGCATTACAAAAATATTACGATGCAAAGAAAAGTAATTATAGAAAACTGGAAACCCCTTTCTAAATGAAAGGCATTACAAAAATATTACGATGCAAAGAAAAGTAATTATAGAAAACTGGAAACCCCTTTCTAAATGAAAGGCGTTACAAAAATATTACGAAGCAAAGAAAAGTAATTATAGAAAACTGGAAACCCCTTTCTAAATGAAAGGCATTACAAAAATATTACGAAGCAAAGAAAAGTAATTATAGAAAACTGGAAACCCCTTTCTAAATGAAAGGCATTACAAAAATATTACGAAGCAAAGAAAAGTAATTATAGAAAACTGGAAACCCCTTTCTAAATGAAAGGCATTACAAAAATATTACGAAGCAAAGAAAAGTAATTATAGAAAACTGGAAACCCCTTTCTAAATGAAAGGCATTACAAAAATATTACGAAGCAAAGAAAAGTAATTATAGAAAACTGGAAACCCCTTTCTAAATGAAAGGCATTACAAAAATATTACGAAGCAAAGAAAAGTAATTATAGAAAACTGGAAACCCCTTTCTAAATGAAAGGCATTACAAAAATATTACGAAGCAAAGAAAAGTAATTATAGAAAACTGGAAACCCCTTTCTAAATGAAAGGCATTACAAAAATATTACGAAGCAAAGAAAAGTAATTATAGAAAACTGGAAACCCCTTTCTAAATGAAAGGCATTACAAAAATATTACGAAGCAAAGAAAAGTAATTATAGAAAACTGGAAACCCCTTTCTAAATGAAAGGCATTACAAAAATATTACGAAGCAAAGAAAAGTAATTATAGAAAACTGGAAACCCCTTTCTAAATGAAAGGCATTACAAAAATATTACGAAGCAAAGAAAAGTAATTATAGAAAACTGGAAACCCATTTCTAAATGAAAGGCATTACAAAAATATTACGAAGCAAAGAAAAGTAATTATAGAAAACTGGAAACCCCTTTCTAAATGAAAGGCATTACAAAAATATTACGAAGCAAAGAAAAGTAATTATAGAAAACTGGAAACCCCTTTCTAAATGAAAGGCATTACAAAAATATTACGAAGCAAAGAAAAGTAATTATAGAAAACTGGAAACCCCTTTCTAAATGAAAGGCATTACAAAAATATTACGAAGCAAAGAAAAGTAATTATAGAAAACTGGAAACCCCTTTCTAAATGAAAGGCATTACAAAAATATTACGAAGCAAAGAAAAGTAATTATAGAAAACTGGAAACCCCTTTCTAAATGAAAGGCATTACAAAAATATTACGAAGCAAAGAAAAGTAATTATAGAAAACTGGAAACCCCTTTCTAAATGAAAGGCATTACAAAAATATTACGAAGCAAAGAAAAGTAATTATAGAAAACTGGAAAGCCCTTTCTAAATGAAAGGCATTACAAAAATATTACGAAGCAAAGAAAAGAAATTATAGAAAACTGGAAACCCCTTTCTAAATGAAAGGAATTACAAAAATATTACGAAGCAAAGAAAAGTAATTATAGAAAACTGGAAACCCCTTTCTAAATGAAAGGCATTACAAAAATATTACGAAGCAAAGAAAAGTAATTATAGAAAACTGGAAACCCCTTTCTAAATGAAAGGCATTACAAAAATATTACGAAGCAAAGAAAAGTAATTATAGAAAACTGGAAACCCCTTTCTAAATGAAAGGCATTACAAAAATATTACGAAGCAAAGAAAAGTAATTATAGAAAACTGGAAACCCCTTTCTAAATGAAAGGCATTACAAAAATATTACGAAGCATATAAAAGTAATTATAGAAAACTGGAAACCCCTTTCTAAATGAAAGGCATTACAAAAATATTACGAAGCAAAGAAAAGTAATTATAGAAAACTGGAAACCCCTTTCTAAATGAAAGGCATTACAAAAATATTACGAAGCAAAGAAAAGTAATTATAGAAAACTGGAAACCCCTTTCTAAATGTAAGGCATTACAAAAATATTACGAAGCAAAGAAAAGTAATTATAGAAAACTGGAAACCCCTTTCTAAATGAAAGGCATTACAAAAATATTACGAAGCAAAGAAAAGTAATTATAGAAAACTGGAAACCCCTTTCTAAATGAAAGGCATTACAAAAATATTACGAAGCAAAGAAAAGTAATTATAGAAAACTGGAAACCCCTTTCTAAATGAAAGGCATTACAAAAATATTACGAAGCAAAGAAAAGTAATTATAGAAAACTGGAAACCCCTTTCTAAATGAAAGGCATTACAAAAATATTACGAAGCAAAGAAAAGTAATTATAGAAAACTGGAAACCCCTTTCTAAATGAAAGGCATTACAAAAATATTACGAAGCAAAGAAAAGTAATTATAGAAAACTGGAAACCCCTTTCTAAATGAAAGGCATTACAAAAATATTACGAAGCAAAGAAAAGTAATTATAGAAAACTGGAAACCCCTTTCTAAATGAAAGGCATTAAAAAATATTACGAAGCAAAGAAAAGTAATTATAGAAAACTGGAAACCCCTTTCTAAATGAAAGGCATTACAAAAATATTACGAAGCAAAGAAAAGTAATTATAGAAAACTGGAAACCCCTTTCTAAATGAAAGGCATTACAAAAATATTACGAAGCAAAGAAAAGTAATTATAGAAAACTGGAAACCCCTTTCTAAATGAAAGGCATTACAAAAATATTACGAAGCAAAGAAAAGTAATTATAGAAAACTGGAAACCCCTTTCTAAATGAAAGGCATTACAAAAATATTACGAAGCAAAGAAAAGTAATTATAGAAAACTGGAAACCCCTTTCTAAATGAAAGGCATTACAAAAATATTACGAAGCAAAGAAAAGTAATTATAGAAAACTGGAAACCCCTTTCTAAATGAAAGGCATTACAAAAATATTACGAAGCAAAGAAAAGTAATTATAGAAAACTGGAAACCCCTTTCTAAATGAAAGGCATTACAAAAATATTACGAAGCAAAGAAAAGTAATTATAGAAAACTGGAAACCCCTTTCTAAATGAAAGGCATTACAAAAATATTACGAAGCAAAGAAAAGTAATTATAGAAAACTGGAAACCCCTTTCTAAATGAAAGGCATTACAAAAATATTACGAAGCAAAGAAAAGTAATTATAGAAAACTGGAAACCCCTTTCTAAATGAAAGGCATTACAAAAATATTACGAAGCAAAGAAAAGTAATTATAGAAAACTGGAAACCCCTTTCTAAATGAAAGGCATTACAGAAATATTACGAAGCAAAGAAAAGTAATTATAGAAAACTGGAAACCCCTTTCTAAATGAAAGGCATTACAGAAATATTACGAAGCAAAGAAAAGTAATTATAGAAAACTGGAAACCCCTTTCTAAATGAAAGGCATTACAGAAATATTACGAAGCAAAGAAAAGTAATTATAGAAAACTGGAAACCCCTTACTAAATGAAAGGCATTACAAAAATATTACGAAGCAAAGAAAAGTAATTATAGAAAACTGGAAACCCCTTTCTAAATGAAAGGCATTACAAAAATATTACGAAGCAAAGAAAAGTAATTATAGAAAACTGGAAACCCCTTTCTAAATGAAAGGCATTACAAAAATATTACGAAGCAAAGAAAAGTAATTATAGAAAACTGGAAACCCCTTTCTAAATGAAAGGCATTACAAAAATATTACGAAGAAAAGAAAAGTAATTATAGAAAACTGGAAACCCCTTTCTAAATGAAAGGCATTATGAACTTAAGTGTACTATGATAACATTAATAAGAAAACAACCTTGTCAAAAGCGCTATCATAAAACAATTAAAAGAAAATATTTAAACTGTTGAGAAAATACTTGTGAATATGACTATGAAATGATGTAGTATATAAGAAAAATAATGAAATAGTCTGTTTTGGAAGCAAACTGAGTTATCTTCATCAACATACTTTAAAAAACGTTCGTTTTACCATACATTTAACGTGCACGATATCTAAAATATTTAAGAATGGTACAATTTACAATTTATTAAATGTGTGCCAGTGCCATGAATCAACACATTTACAATTATAAAATTGACTAAAGTCGATATTAATAATTTTATGTTTATTCATAATAGAAATTTATCTCTTAGTAACGCAAGGTGTACACAATAAACATAATGAATATTTAATTTAAAGGGTAATTCGGTAGATGGTGTATTTATTCTCTGCATCCCTTCAGTTTGAGGGACAATATGTTTAAAAAGCTTTTCGATATCTTTCTGAGAAGAACATGTTTTTGCAACTACTGAAATGAAAATATATGATTTGGGCTGAAACACAATAAACACAGTAAAATAATTTCAAAACAAATATTTGTATTCTAAATCGAACGAAAATGGATAATGTTTTAGAGCTACTTCAGAAAGGTATAATAAATATGAGTAAGGAACAAGTAAATATAAATACTTCGTTTTTGGGGTAAAAGCTTTTCTTCATAGCTTGCCATGAGCAGTATCACATGTAAAATATGTCTCTTATCTTAAAAATTTTAACTGTCGCTCAACAATGGGATTTTGTGATTCAGGTCGCAAACAAATGGCAGTTCTACTTTTCGAAAATCCACCAAACATTAATATATTAAAATAATCTACTAGACTAGGTTGTGTACTAAATTGCAGCTTTCTAGGACATTGGAAAGTATGACAACCAACCACACATCAGTTATGACGAGTTTGACAAAAGCGTTTGGAAAAAAGATGTAAAAAATTTTATTGAAATAAAAATCTCAGATATTGGTAGGACTTTAGATGTAAACCTTGAATTATATATTTCAGTTCACCAGAACATAAAGGATAATTTGAAACCAAAAGTTCTGATTACCATAGAAGAAGCGTTGTTTATAAGCCCATATAAATATTCAAAAGCAAAATACTAATCAACAATTCCATGCACTTCATTTAGTTGTGTTTTAGAGACGCTTAAATGATATTTGAAATATAATATTTATGTGGGGAATATATTACGATTTTATTTTGGTTTTATACTCTTTTGTCCTTCAATAGAAAATATTCTTCTTAAGTTTTGCCCTAAAAATCATTTAAACAAATGGGTTACTATATATTATTTAATATAGGAACTGCTATACAAATCTAGATATTTTGCCTTGCGTATCAACACCAAACTTTGAAGTATATATGTAAAATTTAAAATTCAATCAGCGTACTTTAATATTGACATATTTGATAATATTTGTCAGTTTTTTAACATATACACCTAATGCGTTGTTGTTGAGAACCAGGCCGTCCGACATACCAGAAAGGTGTAAGGTAACCGTTTGGAAGGCCGGGAAGTGCCATCCAATGTAGACCGGAACCCAGTGGGGGAGGCATCCACAGGGACCGTACCCTACTTCCCCTACCACCAACCTCTCGGAAGGACTTACGGACCCCTATGTTTAACGTGATCGTACTCCGCAGGAACACGGCGGCAGTTGTGGCAGCGTGCAAATACAGCGCGCAAACCACTGGGCTACCGCGCCCGAAATGTGCCAACAGCACGCGGTGTTCCCAGGTGGTCACCCACCCAAGTACTAGCCGCGCCCGATGCTGCTTGACTTCGGTGATCTAACGAGAACCGGTGTTTTCAGCACGGTAGAGCAGTTGGCATACACACAATATGTGCATAAGTTTAATTGGATCTATAAGAAGCATGTTAGTTGGGTTTTGAGAACCTTTAACTGTAGTTTCTATAATGTATTTGAAATTTCAAATACAAAACTTTCGTTTTTCGAATCTCGATTTACTGAAATAACTGTATTCATTTTATATGAATGATTTTCTTTTTATTTAAAATATAATTAGGTATGAATTTTGTTATAAAGTTCTAAAGATGGGTATTTTTTATTTGCTGAAAGTAATTAAGTTATCATGTTATGATTCATGTTTTCATCTTGCGTATATGTGATGAATTTTGTCATGGGAATCGAAATAAATCATTGTCCCTGCTTTTACAAAATTGAGAAAAATTGTTTGAATGTAACAGATAGAGAAATTGCTGCAGCCTGTTTTAAAATCATTAAAAGTGAAGAAATTTATAAGGGGTAAATATGTCAAAGATCCAAAAGAGCAATTCATCCACTTAAATATAAGAAAATTTCCTTATTATTATCTTAATACTGTGTCTTATGAATAACAGCTGCAGTAAATAGTTCTATGGGACCAATAATAAATAAAATACGTATTTTATGAGCATAAAAATTGCAAATTTCTATATTAGACGTTCAGTAGAAGGTCAGTATAGTAGCATGCGTCCTTCTGGTGAACTGGACAACGTTAATCCAATACGCCGTGGATCAAGAAAGGTTTCTTCATGAATATTGACTGTGTACGGGGAAATGTGGAGGAATACTAGCTAAATGCTGCAAGGAATTTTGGCTCAGTAATGACGTTCAATGGGAAATATTTCCAATGAAATGTTAAATTATGCTATGACATCCAACAGCGAATCTTATGGATAATTTTTGCATTTTCCGATTATCCAGTTTGCTTTATATACGTATCACATTTTATACGTACATTTTAATTTGGTTAAACGGGATTTTACCTTAATTTGCACTCAAATAATTAAAATATTTATTACTTTAAAAATGTAAGCATTTTGTTCATCCATAATGATTCTCTTAAATCCCATAAAGTTAGTTCTTGGAATATGGCAACTCTTGCAACATAAATAGTTAAACCCCCACCATTAAAATGAATAACTATGATTGAACAATATGATAAAAAATATTGTATATCTGGTAACAAAATTTCATAAGTTAGCCTTATATAATTTAAATTGAAAAGTCTGAGAATTTGATGTCAGATGCATTATGGCTGACTTTAATTAACTACCACAATTTTGTTAATATTGTTGATATAATAAATTTTCTTGATACTTTTATAGCTACAGACTATTATTCATTCTGTTTAAATAACGTCATATTGTTATGTATCTGACGCATATTGAAGATTAAAGCATTCAATCCAGGATCTCTTTCCTATAAATCCAAATGGCACTGAATTAGGCTATATGGACAAATATGTCGTGCTGATGAATAAGAGAGAAAGAAACCAGTACATTGAAACTAGCTGCTGCAGTGGGAGCATTATTTAAAGAAATTGCCTTTTTAAATATAGAGATTAAGAAAGTTATCTTTATTCATTCTTTTCTTCTTTAAAGAGTAGTATATTATAAAATGTCCAATTTTCCATGAGAATTATCGTCTCGGCTAGATTAATTTTCATCAACGATGCCCTCTTTCATTTAATGCCAAACAATTAATTATCCTTTGCGGAATTAGAATTTTAAAGCGGGTTTGCAGCAGATGGCATAATTTATTAATAGTGAATTTGCATTTAATGAAGTGATAATTTTCTAACAAATCTAATTTCAACTTTCATTATCTCACTATTATAAGATACACTACTAATTGAAGGGCTTTTATCTACAGTGTACATGCTCACATAATTACGGGATAAGATAAAAATATGTTCTCCATTTTTTATATATACAATTTTGTTACAACTATATATTATGTAATAGAAATTAAGAAGTTGTAACATAAAGTTGTAAGATTAAGTTGAGCAGTATATAGATAGAAGTTGGTGGATTAAGTTGTAGATACGATCTGCAACTTGTGTTATGTATGATAATAGGAAAGAAGAGAAAACTTATTAAGCAAAAGCCAGATGAGGCCATACTTCCAAAAGAGGGACTGCCTTTCCTGAAGTCCCTTGAAAGCGAGACAAATACAACTTTATAGCTTGTCAATACTGATAGATAAAATCCGTAAGTAAAACAATTGAGCTCTTGATATCTTGAGATTAATTTGATATTTTGAAAATATAGGATACCTTTAATTTAAGAAATGCAATAAGAATTTTTTTTATAGCTCAGTTAAAAAATTTAAGCAGGTCCAAAAATATTTTGAAACATACAGATAGATAAAAAGGACTCTAATGGGGAAATGTAGTTTTAGTAACATCAATGTTTGAAAGATTAAATCCAGAAACTTTTGAGATCTATGAATAGAAGCATTTTGAGCCCAAACCGATAAGATCTCAAATCATATATTTCTATGGTGAAGACTTCAAACAATATTTTTCAAATGTACTTAATAAATAAATAAACTTCCTTTATTCCAACTTACTATTACCTTACTTTCAAAATATATGTATTATTCAGGAAAGAAACTATGCATGTAAATCATATAATTATAGATCATTTAAATTATAGACAAGGACAAAATGAATTCAGTTCTATACTTATGCTATTACTTCCTCAGTTTTATTACATGAAATTTGATAGCATATCGCAAGCTCTTGGAAAGATAGTTAGAATGCAAAGTACTGTGTTTATATGTTTGCCATCATGAATAAACTCTTGGTAAGATAGTTAGAATGCAAATTATTGTGTTTATATTTTTGCCATCATGAATGAACTTTTGGCAAGATAGTTAGAATATTAAGTATTGCGTTTATATTTTTGCCATTATGAATGAACACTTGAAAAGATAGTTAGAATGCAAAGTATTGTGTTTACATTTTTGCCATCATGAATGAACTCTTGGCGAGATAGTTAGAAAATAAAGTATTGTGTTTATATTTTTGCCATCATGAATGAACACTTGACAAGATAGTTAGAATGTAAAATATTATGTCTATATTTTTGCCAGCTCTGAATGAACCTTCATTTAATTGTTTGCTGCCAAGAAAAATATCCTTCAGCGAATAAAGCTTATAATGTTACAAAACCGTATTTAAAAGATTTTATGTAAAGTTTTAGCAGTGCTGCATCTAATATTGGCTAAATATTCTCTACTAAAAAGTTTAAATAATTGCGAAATTATAGAAAGTGGATATTGGCTATATTTTAACAAAAACAAATATTACTATCCATAGCGTGTTAATATTGATACAGAGTTGTACAATAATATTGGAAGGGATAACGGAAGTACCATAACATTAAAAAAAATGCAACATGACATCTCAAAATTAATGCATTATAAAATTTGCAACTTTATTTCTTGTGAATAAGTTCTAGAATTAAATTTGTAAGAAATGTAACATAATCTAGGCAGTTGGCTTACTTTATTTAAAAAAAAAATAAACGTTGAAATACATAAATTTAGAAGAAATACACATTGAGAATCAATATTATTGTGACCATTTCGTTTATACGTCTGATTCTGTTGTCCATACGATGTAAAATGCATTTTCTCAACGTACAGTTAGTTAACCGTACGTTGAGAAAATGCATTGATCCACACACGTTGAGTCAAATGCGAGAGTACGTTGAGTCAAATGCAAAAGTACGTTGAGTCAAATGTGAGAGTACGTTGAGTCAATTTCGAGCGTCCTTTGAGTCAAATTCGAGAGTATTTCATGTCAAATGCGAGAGTACGTTGAGTCAAATGCAAGAGTACGTTGAATCAAGTGCGAAGATACACTTTGAGTCAAATTACAGGTAATCGTAATCAATGACCAACTGCTGCACTTTAATGTTGGATATATATATATATATATATATATATATATATATATATATATATACATATATATATATATATATATATATATATATATATATATATAAACATATATATATATATATATATATATATATATATACATACATATATATATATATATATATACATACATATATATATATATATATATATATATATATATATATATATATATATATATATAATGTAAATATAAAGAAAGTGAATTATCAGAAATAAATGTGTTATAGTAAAGATTGCGCAAAGCAGCAAGAGGTACTATACACCATATATTGAAAAAATTAAAAGATAAAAAGTGAATAATAAGTGAATAATGTTCTGTTGGCTATTTTCTGTTGGCTATTTCTGTTGGCTATTTTGGTGGTGTTTTTGCTCTCGTCCTCGATTCTATCCTTATGCAAGGTCTCGTGATAATTTTTATTGTCACTCCGGAGGTTGGCTTGAGCCAAAGCTGGCGACCAGGAGTGAAAGGCCGCGGCGTTTATGACGAGCTCGTTGAACTGGGGAGTAAGGTCACAACCCCTTACCGCCATAAAGTAAGCCTTTTGCTAAGCCATCCTTCATTTTTTCCATTTTTATTCACTTTTTATCTTTTAATTTTTTCAATATATATATATATATATATATATATATAAGCTTCTCCATTTTGTTCTTTTCAATAATTATATCTTTCAAGGTAATAAATTATACTTACAAGTCCCAGGTGTTCCACAAGGTGGCTGTAGTAGCAGTATGTTAGCTAATTTAAACCTATATCAATATGAAAAATTCTTTACTTCAACTGATTATAAAATTTATAGATATGTAGATGATCTGATTTGTCTTGTATTTACTGATAACTATGTCATAGATATAGATTTCTATCCGGATAATTAGGAATTAATACCTAATGAAACTTCTATTAGTAATAATATTTATTATTTGGATTTAAATCTAATTATAGAACCTGCTCATGGGATAGTTAATAAATTATATGATAAAAAAGATTTTTTTAAATTTAATATTAATAAATTATTACTTTTTAATTCCTGCAACTCGATTCAATTGTTTAGAAATATTATACTTAATCAACTTTTTAGAATTTATAGATTATCAGATAAAAATTTCATGCTTTGCACATTAATAACCTCAAAATTACCAGTAAAATGTATCAATATCCTGCATATTTAGTAAATAGTATAGTTAATAAGTTTCGATTAGCCTAAAATTCTCATATTCTCCCCTTATTATCTTATTTTAGCCGTACTTCTTCATTCTCTTGAAATTATATTTTCATCTTTTTATCTTGAAGCTTTAACTGTTGAATAACTCATTTTATTTCATTTTATTGCTTTTGCGCAGTACAGTTTTTATTACTCTCTTTGGCAACAGCAAATCACATCTTTTCATTTTGGCATATGGAAACATTGGTCCAGTCATATTTTGCTCGTCATGGTTGCGCTGAAGAGGTGTGTATTGAGGTATTTATGTTTCCTTTATTGTTCCAATCTATATGCTTGTCGTCCATATAACACAAGTTTATAGATAAAATCTATCTTGTGTTTCAGAAACAAGCATTTTTGTGTTCATTTCGAAGGGATATATGGACCCGAAGAGAATTTTTTCGAAATGAACTTATCGTAAGCCTAAATCTCCTCCATGTGCAAGCTTTTTTGCTTGATTTTTTTGTTTTCTTATTTGCATTCCTCATTTTTGAAATTTGTTGATTGTCTTTGTCTTTATGACTTGCATTATGCTTTATTATTTCCTCTTTTTGTCTTAATTTCTTTTATTTCTTTGTATTTTGTAGAAAATTTTGGAATAGTGTATTATGAGTTACTACATACATTCTAATATTGGATTCAATAATTTATATATATATATATATATATATATATATATATATATATATATATATATAGAAAAATTGAAATATAAAAAGTGAAAAAAACATGTAAAAAAGGAAGGATGGCTCGGCAAAAAGCTTACATTATGGCTGTAAGGGGTTGTGACCTTACTCCCCAGTTCAACGAGCTCGTCAAAATCGCCGCGGCATTTTCACTCCTGGTCGCCAGCCCTGGCCCAAGCCAACCTCCGGAGTGACTTTGAAATCATCATGAGACCTGGATAGAGATGTGTACGAGAGCCATATCACCACAAATAAAGCCAACTGAATTGCCGACTCAAATGAAATGTAGTTCCAGCCGCGGTCCTGTGATCACAGTGCGGTCCTGTCATATGGAGGGTTCGATGATTTTGTCTCTAATTGAACTCAAAAAATACTTAAGTCTTACACCATATGCAAAATTGTTTCTGTATAAATTATCAATATTTTTAGTCATAAAATAAACTTCCAACTTCTGAAGAACATTCAAAATCAATTTATAATTACTTATATTGACAAGGCATCAAGTAACTACGCATTTACATGTAAGCTCTTTTACATTGACATACTGAAAGAAAAATATGAGAATGATGTTCTTTACAGTAAAATCAACCTCTCCCTTAAGGAAATCTCAAATAAAATCAAGGCTTTGTATTTATTAACTGGTATCAAATATACAGGAATTATAAAGTATCCGTATCTGATTAATATTCCGAAACTTTATAAAAGTCCTATTACTTTCAGACCAGTTACTGTTGGATGCAATACCTATCTCACGAAAGCCAATAATATGTTAATGAAGATTTTACAACCTATTTTGCTGAAACTTAATAACCAAGGAAGCTATATTATAAAAAACAGTCTACAAGTGATCAATATATTGAAAGATTATAAACATCCTTTGCACTTAAGAACTTATGATTTCCAAGAACTATTTAATACTATAGATCTAGATGACATGACAAATATACTTTACAGCTTGTTTGAAGAATATGATTTAAAAAGGAGTCTGGAATTCAATAAATTCAAGTCTATAATCAAAATAGTTATTAAAGAAAATTACCTTTACAACGGAATGTCTATTTATCAACAAATTAAGGGCATCCCCATGGGGGGGGATGTTCTTCCATATTGGCTGATATATATCTTAGTTTTTATGAAAGAAGATCTCATATAAACAACGAAATCATATACCTGCGTTATGTGGATGACGTAATTATTGGATATGAGAATGAAAACTACACAATGAACTTTGATTTTTATCCACCAAACCTCATCTTGAAGGAAAACCCTCTTAAAAATAACAAAGAGGTCGAATTTTTGGATTTGAATATCAACTATAGTCAAATCCCTCTCATATTCACCATCTATGATAAAAGAAAACACTTTAAACTACCTATTATTGGAATTATACATTGGAACTCCAACATACATTTGAATGTGTTTCGCAATGTTTTCTTGGGAGGTTTAATCAGAATAAAAAGAACTATCAAAGAGGAACATTTACGTATCAATTTTGATCAAGAATTTTTAAAACAAGCATTTTTTAATAAATATCCAATTTCCTTTATGATTAAAAATATTGATAATTTATACAGAAACAATTTTGCATATGGTGTAAGACTTAAGTATTTTTTGAGTTCAATTAGAGACAAAATCATCGAACCCTCCATATGACAGGACCGCACTGTGATCACAGGACCGCGGCTGGAACTACATTTCATTTGAGTCGGCAATTCAGTTGGCTTTATTTGTGGTGATATGGCTCTCGTACACATCTCTATCCAGGTCTCGTGATGATTTCAAAGTCACTCCGGAGGTTGGCTTGGGCCAGGGCTGGCGACCAGGAGTGAAAATGCCGCGGCGATTTTAACGAGCTCGTTGAACTGGGGAGTAAGGTCACAACCCCTTACCGCCATAATGTAAGCTTTTTGCCGAGCCATCCTTCCTTTTTTACATGTTTTTTTCACTTTTTATATTTCAATTTTTCTATATATATAGTGTTTGGTACCCTCATGTTGCCTTGCGCAAAAGTTACTAAAACATTTTTATTTCCGATTTTTCAATTTCTATATATTTATATTTTATATATATATATATATATATATATATATATATATATATATATATATATATATATATATATATATATATATATATATATATATATATATATATATATATATATATATATATATATATATAATGTTGGATCTGACAATTCCGCCAGCTTAATACGATCTCCAGTAGCCTTTAGTGATCACACACCTCATAGTTCATTCCGGTTTTGATCATCTGATCCCATCCCTATGAATTTCAGTCTTCAAACAACTGCAGTCTTAGAGAACTGCAGTCTTAGAACAAATTATAAACTCAGCCATTTAACAAAGTTCACACCACTATTTCAAACGTCCACTATCAAAGGCAGTTAGATCTCGTATTTTGTCCGTTTTTTCTTGAACAATGAACTTCATTAACATTTGCATGCCTTCAGCTTTCAATTTGTATACAGATTCAGAAGTATAACAATAATTGTGTGATAGTCACTTTGCATTTAATGGCAGTGCATAAGCATTTGAATACCGTGCATGTTTATTAAACACAGCAATCTTAAAATGCAATATATAGTGTGCTTACTAACACTGAAATATGCACATAGAATTCCACTTTATTTCAAAACAGAAAATAAATAATGGTACTACTTTATTTTCGGAAATAATATTTTAACAGTTTGGTAAATTTCTCCTATTATTCAAGAATTTAATATCCGTCATCTTTATATAATAATTTAAGCTGTTTCGAAAGCAATTATGATGAAATTTCAGTGCATTTTAGCCATTTTCCGAATTTGCATAAGCACACCTTTTCCAAAACGGATCAATTTGCATTTGCAGAATAGGTTGAATATACGCACAGGAAAAAAATCATTAGTATTAAATATTCATCCTCAAAATCGTTTAAACCAATTTGAAAACTGCGTGTCTGGTACCAAGTGGAATAGTATTCATTTATCATTCTAAGTCTAATTCTCTCTAAATGATTTCTTAAGTGTGTTTAACTTTTCCTACTCACGTTTGCTGAGTTTTAATGATTATTGATTAAACATGCAATGTCTACCTTTAAAAACCGACGAGTAGATGTGATTCAAATATGCATTACATTTAAAAGTTAAAACACTTTTATAGTACGATTGAAAGAAAAATAATTTAAACTCTTTTAAACAAAATAATGAATTTTTAATTAATGGTTAAATATTTTTTTTTCTTTTTTTTTATAAAAACTTTCAGTAAAACAATTATACTAGAAGAAGTGTGTGTTCTGGGTTATTTTTCAGATAGTTAAGCAGTTTACTTAAATGCATTTTAATTTAATTAAATGCATTTCAATTAAATGCATTTTAATTAAATATTCACTATTGTAAAATAAATACTTCAAGAGTACTATACCATTCTAAACTGGTGTCCAAAGTTAAAATTACAAACACATGTTTTGCAATAAATCAAAATGGCTTCCTCTAATATTTCAAACATTAATATGCTAAAGTAAAAAACGATGAATGCAAGGTAAGCACCCAGTGTCTGTTAAACGATTATAAGGGCACGTTTGGTAGGAAAATGTGAAAGTGACCGTTTTCCAAATCTAAGAATTTTGTCTATAAATGTGTGTTTCTTCCAGGAAAAATCACGATTCTGACTGATTTCAGTTAAAATGAGTTCTCCTAATCGTTTTTCTGATGGACTGAGATGGAAAACCATCGGCAAGCTTAAAGCTGCCCAGTCTGAAGCGGAGGGCGCTTGATGGTTACGAGGGTCTCGAATCCGGTTATGGCACCAATTCAAAAACAACGGGTGCTATCACACGAGGACCCCCCAAGGCTGGATTAGAGCCACGGTATCTGCGGAAAATCGATACGTGACATTAACTGTCTTAAGCCATCGAGAGATGACGGCTAGAGAGCTCTCTCAGAGCCTTTCTGCTGCATCTGGAACAACAATTTCTAGATATAGTATCTACAGACGACTAGCAGAGAAGGCCCTTTACGGACGATGGTCAGTGGTGTGTATCCCATCTCAACAGATATCGGAAGAGAGCACGTCTTTCGAGGAACCAGGCACACCATTCTAGGACGCACCCAGGTTTGGGCCGTGTCCTCTTCAGTGATGAAACGAGATTCAGTACCCATAGTCATTTCCTATGAGTCTTCATCTAGAGAGAGTGTGGGTGCTGCTATTGTCCTTCCAACGTAAGAGGTAAGAGAATTTGACCACTTAGATGGAAGTGGAATCCTTGAGTGGGGAAGCATCATGCTAAAAGGATGTACACCAATGCACATCTTCGATGCAGGCACTTTGACAGCACAGCGCTATAGGGATGAGGTCATTGAATCTTATGTGAGGCTTTTCCGAGGAGATGTCGGTGAGGACAATAGCACGAGATCACAGAGAGGGTCATTAGGACCGTGTGCTCGTCAAAAATTTTCAGGAGGAAGAGGGTATTCGCCGTATTATGTGCCCAGCAAAGTCGAAGAATCCTGTCTTTGGGATGTTTGGGATGCTCTAGGATGAGTCATTGCACAACGTCAACCCCCTCCCAGGACCCACCAGGATTCCTCGTTTTCAGAAGAATGGAACTTGTTGCCACAAGATATGATCAACAACCTAATTTACAATATGAGGGCCAGTTGTGAGATTTGTGAAGCTGTGAGGGGAGCCTACACTCCTTATTAGCTGGACCATTAAGGAGATATGATGTATCAAGGTATGGTCGCTTTTGGTCTCATTTGCATATTGCAAAAAATATATATCCTGTTTATTTTGTTATGCTACTATTGGCTGTCTCATAGTATGGGGAATTAGTGTACGAAATTTTATCACAATAAAGCAATTTTTCAAGAAATCACGTGTCTTGTGTTTGTAACCTTAATTTTGGACGACAGTGTATACTCGGTCTGTAAATGGAATTGTTTTTGACGTCGGTAAATGGAAATTGTCTTACAAGATTCCTAAATAATTCCTTAAGCACCCAAATAAGTTTTAAGATCCATAAGTGTACAAATTATGTCAACTTGCAGTAAAGTGACCATACCAAATCCGATAAAAGTCATTATAGCGCCCCTAGCGTAGAATTAAAGAAATCAGAATCATAAACTCGGAATCAAGGTAAGATAGACGAAAAACTTTAATTACAAAGTTTTAAACCAGTTTAAAGCAATTAATTACCTAATAAGTTATTTCCTTACACAATTACTGGAGGGGAATGCTTTATAACTTTCCTAGAAGCCATGCATATGTGGTTTAAATCTAAACGAAATATAAATAATTATTTTAATTTAATATTTGTTTCGGTAATATATGCTTAATACAATTTGTAAAATAAACGTATCGAGTAGGTGAACTGATGCATCGTTTTAATTATTCTATTACTTCGCCATTTTATCTTTAACAATCAGTAGTAAATCTGTTTACTCAGGCTATGCATTGCTTTGGGATTATCAGAGTCGTTACCAAAGTATATCTACTAGTTATATTGATGATATAAAAATAAGAAAAAACCCATAGTGAGGATAATTATTTTATTATGAAATTTTACTGAGAAATACATATTATTTCAATTTAAAATTTTTAATTTAAATATTAAAACCACATATATTTTATATATAAAATGTTAAAAATTCATCTGTAAAAAGCATCTTAATCGTTGGTGCTTTTACTATTTTTACTTATATAATTGATTGTACTTATTTAATTGATTCCTGGAGACCTCGTATAAAAATAGTTTTGAGTTTTTGCAAAGAGGAGAAATTTCCAAAAATGCAGATCGCATTTCAAGCCAAGATTGCTTTCCCATTGCAGATATCATCAGTAGACTGACTGGTTTTAAGGTTAACCGCAGGGTAACCAAAACATACAGTGGTAGAAAGAAATCTTTTGAGGTGCCGCAATTATGGTAGAGGTCACTGGATCTGCATCTAATAGCATCTATGGTGCCAAGCATCTATGGAACTAAATTTACTTATATAATTTACTTAAATAATTTACTTATATAAATTACTTATATAATTTATGTTATTACTTATTAATTTTTACTTATATAATTGATTGTACTTATTTAATTGATTCCTGGAGACCTCGTATAAAAATAGAAGTTTTGAATTTTTGCAAAGAGGAGAAATTTCCAAAAATGCAGATCGCATTTCAAGCCAAGATTGCTTTCCCATTGCAGATATCATCAGTAGACTGACTGGTTTTATGGTTAACCACAGGGTAACCAAAACATACAGTGGTAGAAAGAAATATTTTGAGGTGCCTCAATTATGGTAGAGGTCACTGGATCTGCATCTAATAGCATCTATGGTGCCAAGCATCTATGGAACTAAATTTGTGTAAAATTATTTAAAAATTATTATTCATTATATAAAAATTAATTAAAATTAACCAAAAAAAATATTGTTTTAATCATCTGATATCAAGACTCAGCGGTATAACATTTACATTATCTTCTTTTATTTAAGTTTTGGACTTTAGCACATAAATAAAAAAAGAAAGGTAAGTGTATTTGAAGTATTACAATACACAATCTCAATACAATTATTAATAAACAATACAGATTAGAGAGTTTCACCTGAGGCTTAATTTTTAACTTCAACTGCAGCCTCTTCTAGTGATATGTCAAATATTTTAATTTTGCATATTTACAGTTTGACTGATTGTAATTAATATTTTGACATTGTTGCTTCCTTGCCCAATTTTCGTTGTTGTTCAATTGTAAACATTCTCTTACTTGAAAACTGAATCTCTGTTCACATGCAATATGTCATATTGACAAGTTAAAGCAACTTGGTGCTTTTAACTCATAAAAGTATGCATAATACACAGCATTGCTAGTTTATCCAAGGAGAGATAAGCTTGACTGAAATATCATAGTGACAATTAAAAACAATCTATCTTATTTTTTTCTCATAAAATAATTTATAATAGACACAGAATTGAATGTTTAAGAAATCAGCGTAATCCTGGCATCCTTCAACAATCTGGGAAGCATCACATTGTTCACGAATTTTCATAACGTTAAGACAATGACGAAAAATCGCCTACATGGTTATGTCACGGGGGAAAAGATGCGCGTGCCCAAAATGTGACAATACGTATATTGGAATCACGGTGCCAATATGTCAAAGCCGTGAATGTGTTAAGCCGTGAAGTTCGCTGGCACAACCCATAAATGTTATACCCAGGATCCATTTCGAAGTTCTCCCGTCCAGCAATAAATTCCTGGATAACCTGCTACACGAATACAAGATCCCGGATAAGTAAATAAAACACTTACCTGGCAAGCGGCATCTCCTGAAAACATTTATATTAATTACAATTTCAGGAGACAAAGCTAACGTTAAATAACCACACAGGTTTAAAGATAATTCGCTTTCTTTATTCAATATTGTATTAAGAGTAGAGAATATGATAGACTGAATCAATATCAGCAAGCACAGCATTAAGTAACTGTGACACTGGACTCAGGATCCCATCAAATATATTTGCAGCCACGGAAATAATTCAATGATAAAAATATGATCAACGATATAAACAAAGTGGCACAGCAATATTTAAGTATATAATAAGCAATATGATATAAGATATTTAAGGTATGGTCTCAAAGCAGCAGGAGAAACTCGCACTCAGAGATAAGCAAAATAGAACTAATAATTAAACAAATTGATATAATTTAGGAACGGAAGTCAGAGTTTACGTAAGTTAAGGAGAAGATTCATTATATTTATGCTTCCGTAAGACAGGTGTAGATGCAGAGAGCAGTCAACTCTTTCCTCCCCAGTCGGAGTTGCAGAAGGGTCGGAATCAGACATCCGCCTCATATCGCAGGGAATTTGGTTCATAGTTGCATTCCGTACCATTCCAACATCTCAACCCGGCACATAGACCTCGGGTCCCATCGTATCTTCCTCGTCGCAGCTCTCTCAGCTAGGCGTTGGGCTCTCCATCGATGTTCTTCGGCGATGTAGGCATCTTCGGCTCTCCTTCCCATGCCCACGAGAGGCCAGGAGTCGACTTGGGCCGAATCCCGCACTCCGTGGTGGGCAACATTAAAAATGGTCCAGGTCGACCTGAGAGCGTCGACAACTAGACAGGAAGAAAAGCACGAATATTCTTTGCAGCAGCTTTTATGTAACCAGGCGGATTCAGGTCCCAAAATCATTCGGATCTGCGAGAAGACTTATTTACAGCTTCAGACCAATAGAAAACTCCACAGACATAGCCTCGCCAGCCCAGAGCGGGGTCTCGAAGAAGGAAACATACCCTCTCCACGAGGTCTAAAATGCATCCAGAAGTTTCTCTCCAAAATCTATTGTGCAGAAAAGTGCATGCCTTGCACTAACATTACCAGGCCTCGAGCAAGCCACCATCTGCTCTGCCTGGGAATAAAGACCTTGACTTTAACGGTCAAATAATAACGAAACTTCTCTCCGAATGCGGTTTTCACGGATTAATAAAATGGCTAAAAGCTTTTCTTTCAGTATAGAATATTTTGTATAATACGTATTTCAAAGACAAGAGGGATAATTAAAACAGGGTTTAAAATGGTATAAAAATATAGAATCTTGATAATTAATATATAATTTGCGATTTTTACAAGGGTTTGGCGAGATTATGAAATCTCGTCACAACACACCTCCCCTCCTCGAGGCAAAAAAATCTGACTAAGAGGAGGATTTTTTTCCTCACAGGATGTAGTTGCAAATAGTTATTAGGCCCTTGATGTCTCAAGTACCTTCAAGTGGAATTTCAGCAAAAATTTAGAGAGGTGCAGCCGCGGACCACACCAAGGGTTCTCGGCACGAACACCATTCCATATGAGCGCATGTCGAAGAACTAAAGCCAAAAGAAACCTAAAGTTGACTACAATAGAGTTGAAAATCCTAATATCTACGAGCCCTTTACAAAAAGTTCACATTATGTGAATTCCAAATGTATTAAATTATGAATTCCAAAATAAAAAATGTCACAGCGGATAATTTATGTGACGGAAACACAGAAGTTCTATTTATGTGCTCCGGAATGTGTATCCAAGGACAGGAGGGTGGAAAGGAGTTATGAAATTAAGCTCCCTTCCAAGGATCACACAAACAGAAAGAAATTTGATATTAAGTACAATAACTTACTTCAGCGTTGTTTTTGTAATAAACTCAGATCCGGCTGCCCAGGCTTACAAAATGCAAACTGAGCACACAGGCACACAGCAAAATAACAAGATCAGGTTGGGAAAACATGAGACAAATTATCATAATAAACTCTTTTATTTATTTATGGATATATATTTTAAGATAAAGAAGCAAAGAAGATAATTCTGGCCATTTTCTGTATTAAATATATCTAGATAATATTTGGCCTTTGTACTTAAATCTTAAATACAATAATATTACAAATGCTGAAACACGACCTTTTTATATATAAACTTAAATAGGGAAGTTAATTCCTGCCACAATTTACATTCAGAAATTCTCTTTTAAAAATTTCGATGTTTTCTCTCTATATATATATGCCACATAAATAATTTTAATACCTGAATACTTCATCACTGTTTCAAATAACCAATTTCACACAAGCACCGATTTAGATATGAGTACTTCGACTCAAGATCTCAAAGGATCAAGAAGCAAATCGTGCACACACATTAGGTGAGATCACATAGCACTAAATCTGAATCCGCCAACTGTATTCCCACGTCTTTACTGTAGAACATCCAAGAAATGCCGAAACTTAAATGGAGTCACCAAACGACTCTTCGGAACGCATCCCCAATCTAGATCCACAGGATGTCATCGCGCTCGACTTCTTTGTCGACTATTCAGAATTTTCCGAAATTTGATCTGAAATAAATAAATGAGGAATTAGTAATTTTGAAATAAAAGAAATTGTCTTGGCCCACACGGATTATAAGATTCCTTCTGAATCAAATTTACAATCCGAAACACAAAAATGACCGTTGGGTCATAAATTCTTTTATCTCCGACTTTTCGGAGCGAGAATTATGAGCTCCTTCTCCAACGAAAACTCAGGGCTAAGAGAGCCCCTCTACTGTGAAAAATGGTAATATAGGTCGCCTCGACCTTCAACTCCTTGCACGAAATTAAAATGTAGCATCAAACGGTCGGTGTGCCACCGCCTGCAGAAGCGAAACCGCAGCTCCCGTGCATAAAATAAAGTAATAAGAAATTAGCTTCGGAACATCTACCCGAGCGAAATTGCCACACTTTCAGCATGAAAATGCAAACGCATTCAGAATTAAAAGTTTGGAATAAAAATGGCTTCCGAAAGAGAATGATTTTGGGAAGAACTGAAAAATGTCGTGTTTCACACTCAAACCGTCATAAATCACTATGACAGTTATATTGTAACTATGTGGCATCAAAAGAACGCTAAGGATAACTTAACTATAATAACTGGCATTCCCTCAGAATCCGGATTTTAATCCTATCAAGTTGTTGAGATAAGGATTTATCAGACAAATGATCAGAGTTGGTATTAAAAACTTAAAATATAGATGACTAAAAATTAATTAAGATGACTTAAAATTCCTCAAGAACATATAAAAATGTGATTACAGAACAAGATTAGAATTGAAAATACTAGAATTTGCCGGGCTCTCATTCAAGCTGCTTAAATATATTTCAAAAAGATTTCTTAATACAAATTGTGTTTCGAAATTTAGAGAAATTCTGCGCTTTCCACAAGTAAAATATATTTATATGAATCACAATTTATTTCTTCGGTGTTAAAGCACATAAGCACTCAAACTGGTGCCTTATATTCTACATCATCAAAATACAGAGGTACATGCCGTAAAGGAATCAAATGGAACATTATCCAATGTTTTTCTTAGGAAGTAATTTCCTTCACGTAATAGATATGTATGACTAGGCAGACAAAAGTTAAACGTTTTGGATGTCACCCAATGTACTGCTATTGTTGTGATTTATTCAAAAGCACCTAATATATGTATAAAAGTTAAGAACCGGGAGAGATTTATTTGTAAATATTTGTTCTATTTGAGAATGTACTCTTGACATATTTTAGAACTTGGATCTAAAGTATGTTACTATTTAGGACAGTTATTTAGAAGACGTGAAATGCTTAATAGTCGTGCTTTTTAATGATGATCATTTATTTATACATATTTAGAATAGTTTAATAAAATGTATAGATATATTATCAATAATATACCAACCGTCTAATAAAAGAAATATTTTGTAAATATCTTAAAACTGAAATTTATAATATATTAGTGAAATTTATAATATCTTTAAAATGAAATTTATATTATCTTAAAAACGAAATTTATAATATCTTAATAAAGAAATTTATAAATGCGTATATTATATAGGGATGTCTCGGAACCTTGTACAACTTTCATATCCTCAGCCATTAGCCTTAACTATATACTTCCAATTACAAAAATGTCTCAAATATGTAACAATATATATTATATCATTTTAAATCTTATTTATTTAGAAAATACGAAATCTAGCTTTTATATAGATCTTCAATCCAAAATTTTCCAATTACTAAAATTTCTTCATAAATTAACATGTAAAACTTAAAAAAAGTTCGATTCTTTTACGAGCAATATTTTCCGAAATATGAAGATATTAATTATATGACTTGAATCACTTTCCCTCGTTCGCGAATTCATTATTTCGGCCAAACGTTAAGGAGCCGTATAAAATGAAAATTAAACATTTCATACTATTTGATTCATCTTACATTTAATATATCTTTCATCTTCAACAACTATCAACACCTAAGAATATGTGGCAGAAGCCGCCTCTGCTCCTGCCAAGGACATCGATTGAAGATGCTAGGATACCCGAATTATAATTTCGGAGTGGAAACTAGCTTTTTCTCTAATCTTATAATGTCGGTTTTGTAAACACGGGATTCCTGATTCCGGCCCGGCTCCGGATCAACTCGTACAATGATGATCATGGACGAGCGAGCAACAACCTTCTCCCGCCAACGATCTCACCTCTCAACACGAGATGGGAGCACCACGCGGAGATAGAGGCGCTACCACTCCCTTCCTGGTTGACCACGACTAGAGGAAGGAGGGTACGGTCCCTGTGGATGCCTCCCCCACTGGGTTCCGGTCTAAATTGGGTGGCACTTGCCGGCCGTCCAAACAGTTACCTTACACCTTTCTGGTAGGTCGGACGGCCTGGGTCTTAACAACAACAACGCCTCCCGGCCATTCAATCCCTCGACTGAGTTTCGGATGGGGACGCGCGGTGGTTTTCTGTGTGGCCTCCTCCTCGTCGAAATTCGACCGCGGCTTCCCTTCAGGGGTGGCATATGTGGCAGTAGCCCGACTCTGCTCCTGCCAAAGACATCGATCGAAGATGCTAGGATACCCGAATTATAAGTTCGGAGTGGAAGCTAGCTTTTGCTCTAATCTTATAATGTCGGTCTTGTAAGCATCGGGTCCCTGGTGCGGACCCGCCTGCGGATCATCTCCTACAAATACATGTATCCACCTTTCTTTAACTGATATGCAACAAACTGTGTTCCTCTTCAGTGATTTGCTAACGACACTCTGCAAGTGTGAATAGTTAACGTCCTCTGAAAGTAAATATGTGGTAAATCTACAAATACATTTTAAACAAGAAAGCCGCCAGTTGAAATTCGCTACTATTTCATTTTGAGAAAAATTATTTGTTGCTGCCACATTACGATTGAGCGAAGCATACCTAATGGTAATACTGGAATATCTTAACAAATTTTTCATTCAAACGATGCGGGGAATTTTTTTTGCTTTCATTAAGTGCAGTACAAATTTTACTAATTAACTTTTTTAACACTTTCGAACATAGTTGTAACGTGTCTATGACATCGGTCATTCTGTCTGTATGCCTGTCCAATCGCACGAGAACTGCCCCAAAAGTGACTTTCACAAAATGAAAATGTTAATATGTTGTTGAGACGGTCTATGGGATTGCTGGGAATGAAAATGAATAAAATCACCCAATTAGTTTCAGATTTAACCCGGGTTGAAAAAAAAATGAAATACATTGATCCCATGGTACATAATTTTTCAAAAAATTTTTTAAGCGGAGTTGAAATGCACAAATGGCTTCGAAAATTTAGGAAGTATCCAAATTATTATGTGCAATGTGCAAAAAAAAAAAATTCAAAATCATATGGTATATAGTATTTTAAATAAAATTTGAAATAGAAATTTTATGCATATATAATATGAAGAGATCACGTGACTCATTGGAAAATAAAATTTGCATCCATTTCTTTTCTCTCTGTGTAAAGATCGTGATGTTTAAAGATCGTTTAAACTTATATTTAGTGTTTCATCCGTTATAAAATAATTTATTTTCACGTATTATCTGGGTATCGAAATTCTGTGATAACGCAATTACAATAACTTTTTATTTTAAATCATAACTAAGCTTTTTTATTTTTTCGACGAAGCCTAATTTTAATGCTAAACAATATACAGTATGTAATCAAATCAAGTGATTGCCGATGAGTTGAAGAGGAATTGCTAATTTGTTTTTGACGCAAAATTATTTAGATCTGGAATCAGGAATATAAGTGATACGCATGAAATATTCATTGATTTTAAATAGAGAGACATATGATTTATATTTCGATGAAGTCGTTTGAATAAAATTCATTTTGTATAACTAGGATTGTCTTTTTCGAAGTAGATTGTTGTTTTCGAAGTTTTCATGTAGTAGCACTGTAATAATTTTAAAAATGTAATCTCTGAATACATCACATTTTAAAGACATTTAGATAAAATTGCATTTTAGTTGGAAAGTGTTTCATAATCAATGCTTTATGCCAGACTGATCTTTCTTGTTTAATTGCACAAATAAAATAAGCATGCACAAATAAAATAAACATACATAATAAATCTGAAAAAGTAAGCAGTTGATATTTACTTCTGTAACACATCATAAATTGCAACACTTTAACATATGTATGACATTACAAAAGATTTGTTTGGGAAAAGTCATTTCGCCAGAGTTTCCCAACCCGCATTAATATTAATGATTTGTATATAGTCTGGATTCGCATAAATTTCTCTATTCTGAAATGGGTAAAATGTATGAGCTAACATGTACTGGTAAATTGTATTAGCCTCAAATAAGAGACATGGTGTTAATTGATAGCTGCAATAAGTACAGTTGTTGGCAGAGTTCGGATATGAGCTCAGTTTTGAAATTATGCAATCCTACTGTTGTGTTATACCTATGTACTTACATTTCTAGCAATTGGTTTGAAAAGCCGAGAAAGTGCTTTCAAAGATTGAAAATAAAATTTTCTTTGAGAATGAAGTAAAGCTTGTTCAACCCTATAACGAATCGTTGCATAAAATAAAGTTGACCATAGAAATTGTAGGCCATTCTACAAACTTTTATCATGGATCCCCCCCCCCCCCCATATTTGATTTCGCCTCTTTGTAAATTTTTATGTCTTCTCATCCCTCAAAAAAAATATTAGTGATCTGAACCTCTTCTAGATTCCGAAACCCCACTTAAGCGGTGTCCCTCACCAATATGGATAGCGCTGCATAAAAGTAAGGGTACTCAAATGATTATCCATCAAAATCCATGGTTTTGAGGTTATTTTAAGGGTAACCAACACTTGAAGGAACGTTTAGGCTAGAATCGTAGAAGAAATGGCCAGGTTCCATAATTGTCCATAATGAGTTATTAAACACTTAGCCATTTTATGACTAGATTAAGCCATTTTTAGGTGCGTAATCATGGACTTAGAGAGAAGAAGAAACTCCTCTGTATAAAATGCTTGAAAATGGAATATGTTTTGAAAATTACATGTAGGCTTCGTTACTACATTTACATATAATGCCGGAAGACGTATCTTAACCCAGCGCTACTTGAATTATTATCTCAATCCATATTGATGTTTTACCAATGTGATGGTTTAACTACAAGAATCTGACTAATATTAGAATCCGGCCATTCCTCGCAGTGAGGGATGCCAGATTAGCAAGATTAACAAGACTGTATAAAAATGTATTATTAAAAATTAATGTTACTATAAGCAATCTGATGTGGGCAGCACATGACTTTCCTTATATAATGCAATGAATTTACTACTTTTACAGTTGAAAAAATGTTATTCTTATAGTGGATACTCATATTCTTTCCAATATATTGAATTTTCTTCACTTAGTCATCATTTTCAGTCATTTCACAGATTTAGAGTCATTTTTATCCATTTGGCGAGATTTTCGTTAATTTGGCAACATTTAAAAATGTAGGAAAGTTGACGACATTTTTAAATGATGCCGGATTAAATGTTGCGGAATGTTGCCAAGTTGGCGACATTCCGCTAAATTCTACAGCTCGCCAAGCGTTATGGACGGATAAATAAATTATTCTTACAGCGGATGAATGACTATTGGCGTTCCAATATAAAAGTATTACAAAAAGTATCTTTTTTCGTGAATGGAACGAGTTAGATCCACGAGAATGATGTCACCAAATTTATCGCATGGTATTACACATGAAAAGTGAACATATTTCTTAACAGTTAAATTATTTTTTTTAATTTATGGGATTTCTTGATAAATTTATTTGAAAAATGTTCAATATCTCGAGAACGGTTCGTGCTAGCGTTCTAAAGTTTATGTCAATCGTTTTCTAACGAAAAATTACATAAGAAATGTCTTTTTGGGTAACTATATTAAAGGTTTTAATTTTTTGATGATGTTTTCAAAATTTCACTCGAAAATTTAGGGGGGTTCTGGACATTCGATTATGTTTTAAAATAATAGGCTTCCAGGATTCATGGATTGCGATTTTTGTACAAAATTTCATTCGACTCTCTCCATTCGTTCGTGAGATATGGTCTCCAAAGGCTCACTGACACACCCACCCACCCACACACTTTCACACCCCCCCCCCACACACACACATCACTTCAAAAATGTTCGATTCGTGATCAGGGATGCTTGAAACGTGCTCTCCCGTCGAAAACTCGAATTCGAATTTTCGACCCCATCACAATATACTTTCCTTATACATTATGTATATAAGGAAAGTAAAAACGTAAATAAGAGACAAACATGTGATAATGGTAAAACAAAATCTCATTGAGTGCATACCATATTGTCTTATTTATTATCTCAATGCAATCAGTTCGAAACATGTCATGGACAATAGAGGCCAGAGGGCTCAGAGTCTACTGAACTTATTTTTACCTCCATATGTTTATTGCTTTAAAAAATGATTAAATCTAGTCAAAAACAGGCTAAATTAGCATTCCTGGTCATTGTCACTAGTTGGTGCAGTGCAAGGAATGCCATTGAATTTGAATGAGATGATCGACGACTACAAAACTCCTTAAAGCAATGATTATATAATTGTTCTAGTAGAAATATTATATTTTCAAATCCTGCCACGATTAGGGGTGATTTTAACCCCCACCCATCGTTAATAAAATTGTATTCTCTCAGAAATACAGTCAGACGATTTCTGCCGTATAACTAAGCGTTGCATAAAAGCAAAAAAGCAATTACACATAAATCATTGATGATAATTCCTTTATAGTTATTCAAGTGGAACAATTTGAGTGTTGGATGTTTCAATTTTGGGTTTGTCACACTGCTGTATAAAGAAATTATTGGTCGAAAATTTTTATAACTCAGATTTTGTTAAAATACGAGTTATGAGAATCCATTAACACTTTTCAGAAATTGTTGGATGATTAATGTATGTATCGATGTATTGGTATAGTATTTATACGTACTATTGTACGTAGTTGTATGTTTGCGCTACACTATTGATGCAAAATAAAAAAATCTGATGTGGGCAACACATGACTTTCCTTATATAATGTAATGAATTTACTACTTTTGCCGTAAAAAATAGGTTTATCTTATAGTAGATACTAATATTCTTTCCAAGATATTGAATTTTCGACAATTAGTCGTCATTTTCATTGATTTAGCGTCATTTTTATCCATTTGGAGAGATTTTCGTTAATTTCCCATCATTTAAAAAAGTCACCAAGTTGGCAGTATTCCGCCAAATTCGTTGTCAAGATCTCGCAAAGCGTTATGGACGGAGAAATAAGTTACTCTTACAGCAGATAAATGACTATTGGCGTGAGTTTATAGCAATCGTTTTCTAATGAAAATTACGTAAGAAATGATCATTTATGTAACTTTATTGAATGTTTTAATTTTTTGATGATTTTTTTAAATTTTTATTTCAACATTTAGGAGAGTTCTAAACATTCGATTGCATGGAAAAACAATAGGCTTCCAGTATTCATTGATTGTGAATTATGTATCAAATTTTGTTCGGATCGCTTGATTCTATCGTAAGATATCGTTTTTCTAGACACACACACACACACACGCACGCACGCACGCACGCACACACACACACACACGCGCGCACACACACACATCCCCTCAAAAACTTCTGATTCGTGTTCATGAATGCTTGAAACGTGCTCTATCGTCGAAAACTCGAATTGGAATTTTCAACCAAGTCACAATACTTTTCTTATACTTTATACTATGCATATAAGGAAAATAATAAAGCCGTCCCATAATGCTATTTGCATTAAAGTATCATGTAAATTGAAAATTGCTTCTTTTGTCGTTTTCATTTGGGAAAACAAAGACCGAATATTATCTCATCAAACTGTATTTCGAATTTAATAAATATAGTGTGAAATAAATGATATTTGAGAAATGCCGGTAAAATTAAAAACTATTACAAAATTTATTTGCTCATGCATGTAACATGCGAAAGCTGCGAGAATGACGATTATGAATATCCAGCTTACTTACACCTATGGATAATCAACTGCTAAAGATTCCTCATCCGGCTAAAATTCTGCAATATCTCCAGAATATTCATTCTACAGTTATGAAATACTATTCGTTGCAAAAAACTACGTGGAAAATAATTGCTTATTTGGCATGATTAAATGTTATGATTTTTTAGAATAAAAATTCATTAAGGGTCCTTCTGTTCAGTTGTCCGCTCTTAGAATGACTTTCTAATATTCTCAAGTTTTAATAATATATATAATTTTACCAAAATTTTATTCTAAAAACTGCATTATTCCTGAGATATTGCCCCTATAATCTCACTAACACATTCGCACACATTGACATTTTCCCAAATACGTTTCATTCAAAATCAGGGATTTTTTAAATGCTTCAAATTTTTAACCCCTCCAGCAATTTTTTTTCTATACATAGGGAAAGTAGTACATTATAATCTTTATGTAGAGAAAATAATAAATCATGCTATCCAAATAGGGAAACTAATATATTACACAACGTAAGTTGGGAAAGTAATGGCATTTGGTTTTTAGCATTAAAGTAATATTTATTATAGACAAATAGCTTAAATTATATGAACCGCTGACTGGGACTATCCTTTTGGAACTTCGACAAATTAATTTTGATTCCTAACCTGAATTAAATGAGAACAAAAATTCCTTATAAATATTTATTTCTATATTCCTATCTTATAAATATTTATTTTGGCACATTAATCATTTACTCGTTTATTTTTCAAATCCCCTTCACCACAAAATAAAAGTTTATGCATCGTAATATAGCTGTTACATATTTATATTTACCTAACCGTCGGCACGTTGTTCTAACGTTGAAAGATCAAATAAAATATATTTTATGCTTTCTGGTAGCAATCACTTGATTCGTAAAAAATCGTGCCACCATTTTTAAATAGCACAGGTTTCTTTAAAATAATCCACAAGAAAAAGCTTCCGAGGTATTTAAGCATCACCAGTTTACCTATAAATGCACGAGAACTATCCGATATTAAAAGCACACGCAAGATTCTTTATTATAAGTTTGGGCACTCAGCCCGGCAACCAGTGAAAATGTCGGCAGCTTGATGTCATGGGAATTATGTTTCTTCATTCGTGATATCGCGGTCCAGAATAAATTTTGAGAGGATTTTCCAAAACATAAAAAAGTATTACAGTTAAAAATTATTTGTCAATTTTGAAGTGGCAATATCCAGGCGTAAACAATTTGCGCAAATAATTTAAATGGTGCTGTGAACACATAATCCAGTGACATACAATGAAACTTAGTGACTTCAGTAGAGTAAGGTGACAGTCGCTGTTAACAAGTTCCGTCCCTCCTGAGAGCCCAACAAAATGCGCCCGTTCTTAATTTCCATATCATCATATGCGAGCCAAGTAAAAAGAATGCAGTCATGTCTAGGATAATCGCCCCTGGGTACAGATTGTGTTTATCTGGGTGTTTATGCACGACATACGCGAGCAAGTGGGGGTCAGTTTCATGGGTACATTGTATGAAAATGGAATAACAATCTCACATTCCTTGCTGATATCTGTAAAATGGTCTGCTCTTAACTAGATATCGAAATGGATGGTACTCAGAGGGTTTTCATCCCAGGACATGACTAAATTATTTTTACCTAGCTCTGCGCATGTGATGACATGGGAATTAAGAACTTACATTTTGTTCACGGGCGTTCAAGGTGGACCGAATTTGTTTACTGCTACTGTCATATTACTCAATGATGTCACTAAATTTCCTTGGATGTCACTGGATCCGTGTGCACAACACAATTTAAAAACTTTGCGCAAGTTGTTTCTCACCTGGATAATGCTACTTCAAAATTAACAAACTATTTTTAGCTGTATTAATGCATGTGTATTTATGCATTTAGCTGTATTAATGCATGTGTATTAATGCATTTAGCTGTATTAATGCATGTGTATAAATGCATTTAGCTGTATTAATGCATTTAGCAACTCCACCGAAAGTTTATTCCGGTCGTGACATCACGAATGGCGTGACATTTTAACCCTCCCTCCCCCAATTACGTCAAGCTAACAGATTTTTGATTGGATGCCGAGCTGAGTGCCCAACCTTATATTAAATAAACTGGCACATGGTGTTTATACACGATTTGCGCGAGCAAGTGGGACGTCCGTTTCATGAGTACATCGCATGGAAGAGGAGGTGCATTAGATGTTGGCCTCCGTGAAATGGTCTGCTGTTAACTAGCGATCAAAATGGATGGTATGATTGAAACTCACTTCAAGTAAGAAATAAATTCAGTCATCAGATTTTTGCTAGCGGAAAGCACCACTCAAAGGTAAAGTGTCAATTAATCGCAGATTAGTGAATGTTTTAAGACAGAACGTTTTAAACCTTGAACATGTGTAGGTGTGATTTTAAAGATAAATAAATATGCCGGTGTGAACATTTCGAATTCTTCGAGAAGTACAGAAGCAGACATAGGACGTCATTCTGGGTAAACTATTAGAGATTCATTGCGGTAAGCGATTCTTCATCTAACAAATCTAACAAACGATTTGAAGATGAAGTGCCGCTGCAGACAACAGTTGTGCAGTACTTGATCTTGGTGATTATGTGCAAAAATACATTTATATATATTTCTGTTGACGCCTATTGCTTATGTAATGATATATATAACTTCAACATAACTATTATACATATTGTATTTGTCAAAAGACCTTCAATATACTCATCTGGTTTTATTAAAATATAAAAAATTATTGATCGAATTTATTGTAGCGTTTTCAGTAGGTTTACTTCAAATTTAAATTGTAGTACTACTTCGATTTGTCCATAATTTTTCATTTGAATTATAGATTCAGACATTTTTATAAACTTTATTTATAATGCAACATGCACTTATATTTATTAGGCAGCAAGTACCTGCGGATGTCATAGATTAGCGGTTTCGAAAACTTTGGAGCACCCAAGTATTTATGAAATTACTTGAATTTAAGATCGCTTGGTACATTTATACTCATTTGGATTTTAGAGTTATACATATTTTAGAAAATGCTTCACAAAATAACTCTGAATACTTAGTTACAATTTAATATGAAACATAAAAGGAAAAAAATATCAATATACACTTCTAACATGCTTCTAAATATTTCTTGAACCACACGATGAATTTCGATGGATTTGTTTCAGACAATGATATTAAGTTCAGGAAATATTCTTATGTACATTTTATTATACTGCATAGAACTCGAACTAATTTTAATGTTGAAAGTATACTGACATTGGACACTTTTATGGATAAAAACATGTAAAATTATTTTGGAGCAACAAATTCAATTACACTTCGCGTAAATATAACTTGGCAATTGGAAATATTATTAATATACACTAGGAAATATACTCCATTCTATTAAAATATGCTAATTATAAATTCAATGATGTGGCGTTATTTCTGCCAATCTGGCGACATTTTATTTAACTTGAGACAACATTAAAAAGTCAACCAGTTGTCAATATTTCACCAAATTATTCGCCAAGTGTGGCATATTTGACGATACATACAATGTTTTTGTCATTATTGGATACATATATTTGAAAAGCCTGCAATATCTAGAGAACACCTAGCGCACTAAAGCACTAAAGGTTGGTTCAATTGTTTCAGAATAAAAAAATTCGCATAATATTATTGTTTATTTAACATTATGAAATGTCTTGATTTTCAATGATTTTTTCAAAAATCCATTCGAAAACTTGTGAGTCTTCTAAACATCCGATCGCGTTTAAAATAAATAAGATTCCTGTATCCGGATTGAAATAATCGAACTAAATTACGTTCAAAACGCTTCATTTTTTCGCGAGATATCGCATCACGGACAAATGCAAACAGAGAAAGGAAGCATCACCCCCAATGCGTTTCCTTTGACTCAAGTTCAGGGATACTTAAAATGTGCCCTTAGTCGAAAACTCGAATTCGAGTTTTCGACACCGTCATGATACTTTCTCTATACATTATACTATATATGTAAGGAAAGTGAAAACTACCAAATGTAACATTTTATATAAGACCCCAAGAAAACAATTTTAAATTAAAAAAACCCATTCCATTGTCCTATTAATGAAAGAAAAAATTGTCATACGATCAAAATTACATGTGAAATCATTAATAAAACTTTTCGAAAGGTAATTGGGAACTACATAGAACTTTTGCTAAAATAAAAGTTACAAATTTAAAAGTTTTTAATGACCCTTAAAACCAATGTCTTCGTCGTTTCTTTTGATTATGTAAACGTGGTGTAAGTCATGTATATTTGACAGTTCTGTAATGATCAATTACCACTGTCAATTGTTTT